>JAOUQX010000041.1:5330855-5348721 GCA_028566295.1 Liobagrus marginatus | reverse complement strand
CAGTCTGATGTAGAGATATAGGGTGCTTAAAAGTTTGTGACCCCTTAGTGAATCCAAAGGGACTTTTCCGGGTCATTTGTCGGAAAACCTTAAGTTGGATCAGTCCAAAAAGACAGAGCAACTCGAGTCAGACCAGGCCGAAGATTGTGTCAGAGTTTGGTGGTTGCACGTTTAAAACTCTAGGAGGAGATACCCGGAGAAAATTTGTCTCAGAGTTGCAATAGGATTTCAATAGGTTGGCTTTTTCAAGCCAACCTAACTAATAATAACATAATTAACGGTAAATTGAGCAAATTTGTTATTTCAGAAGTGAATACCAAACTGGTAACTGTTCGCATTAATTGATTTCCAAGAAGTGGCTCTCAGTTTCAAAAAGGTTGGAGACCTCTGATCTAGATGCACCTTTCATCAATATGGCAGTAATGCATGCCAATAGAGTACCTCTCAGGGGGCTCAGGATGAGCCTGTGGCTGGCTGGAGACTGATGTGTTGTCCCCTATGGTTCCCGGGTTCTGGGCTCCAGTATGATGAATTCCTTGAGCTCCAAAGGGAGGGAGGGAACTGGGCTTATTAGATCCCAAACTTCCCATACCCTGAGAGTTCGATGGGGTGGCAGATGTGGGTGTTGGTGTGCTGCTGTTACTGTTGGCTGTAGAGGTGTTTGTGGCAGTGGAGGTGTTCTGAGCGCTTGTGGAGGTGCCACTGGAGCTGGCAGGTTGGGAAGATGGTGAGGAGGAGGAAGAGGAGGAGGATGAAGGGTTCCGCTGAGAGAGCAGCGAGCTGTCTAAGGACTGGGCTGCCAGGTATGGAGCTGGAAAGAAGGATATGTAGATTTACAAATTGTGTACAGTGGTTGTCAAGGCAACAGGTGATCGGCATATCTTCTTTTTAGCGCAGAATTTGCTATGATTTACCTTTTGAGGCACAAAAATAAAACATTGTCAAACTTGATGTAGGTTTATTTTATGGCGTCACACAAAAGGTTGGAGCATGATTGTTAGTGCCTATATGTAAATGTATACATCAAATAGTACAAACAGGCTACAGGCTATATATATTTTAACTACTAAAATAATTAAGAAAACCCACACGACAACTAAAGCAGTTTGTACACACTCAAAAGATAAACGATCAACAACTAAGTACCATCAACATGGTGTCGATGTCAAGATAGAGAAACACACTGACAGTAAAACTCTCCCGCTCTGTTCAGTCTAATTTTGCACGTTACACACCAGTCAAGTCTGCTTTAGTTTGCGACAGAAAACCTTAACCTTGAATAGAAAATTATCAGCTACATTCAATTCTACAAATCTACTATACCATGCAAAGCACGTGGGGGGAAAAAAAGAATCATACCCAAGTCATGTCGGCACACTTGTGCGTAGAGTTTTAGCTTTGTTATGGGGTCACTGTTGATGCTGTTGCACATTTTGAAGAACCAGTCACTGAGCGGTTGCTCTGCCTGAGGCCTCAATCGAGCAGTATTTACTGTTACTATGCCATCAACGTGGGCTTTGCAGATGGGCTTGTGCTGACCAAGCCGGCATGCCTGCATGATAAGCAATACATATTAGACAGTTCCATTGAAATGCCAAAAGCAATTCATCAGCTTATAGTAGCTTTACCTCATAAACTGCAGTCAGGTCTCTGAAGAAAGTTTTAGCACCAGTCAGCAGAGTCTCGTTGTCAGGACACACCACCACGTAGCCAACGTCTCGCTGAGAACCGAAAGGTTCCAGTAACAGCTTCTCCCAGTAAGGAAGGACAAACGGTGACAAAACCACAAAGTCATACTCATAACCAACTAGGAACGTTGGTATGGGTAATGGCTCAGGAGATTCATCGGTACCTGAACAGTGAGAGAAAATGTAATCAATCAACCTGACAGATTTGTTTCACAACACGGACTAGTAGTAATATCCACTAATCATACCATACGATCCCCTGCCAGCCATTTTGTGGAACTGCTGCCAAGTAAGTGGACCCTGGACACCCCAGGAACGCACTGATCGTTTCTTCTGGATGGCATCTTGTAACACAGGCTGCAGTGACAGTAACATTCTTAACACATCCTGAGAGAACAGCAGGCTCACGTCCATAGCTAAAAGAAAGGAGAGCGCATCATGGAACATCATTC
The DNA here is from genome assembly GCA_028566295.1 of Liobagrus marginatus. NCBI lineage: Eukaryota > Metazoa > Chordata > Actinopteri > Siluriformes > Amblycipitidae > Liobagrus > Liobagrus marginatus. The sequence goes on along the minus strand of JAOUQX010000041.1, from coordinate 5,346,581 downwards.
ATAAAGGATATTTAGCCTATTTACGTGAAGATGAAGATTAGTAGATTTTACAATTCCCCTTACCATTGCGATTGGCCCAGGGGTGCAAACACGAATTCTTGACCAGCGTTTCATCTACTTTCCCTCCAGACATGTTGTCCATGAATTGACGACCATGCTCCAGAGCCAGGTAGCAGTCGCTACGGTAGTCCCTCTCCTCCAGGCGCCGAGGTGGCCGCGGTACTAATCCTGCTCTGGGCTCTGGCATGCACAGAGCTGGAAAAGGATTGGAGCACTGCTCCTGCAGCAGAAGCAGCAGCTCGTCTTGGAGATGCACTGAGGAAGCACGGCGCTGTGCTTCGAGGTGCTTTTCTGCTTCTCGGCCAGCATCCGTGCCTCTGCCCACAACATCTAGCTCATCCTCAAGAAAGAGGCCAGCACCGTTCGCATAGCGTCGATTGACGACAGCACTGAACCCACAGGAGCAGGTTTCTGTGCTGGAATATTGTGAATCCAGGCCTGCGTCACTAATGTAAACACCTGCATCAGCACCCTTGATGTTCATGTTGCACACGCATACACAGCAACTGTCAAAATTACAATCTTTGAACAAGTTCATGGTGGAGTCAGAAAGGATGAGAGTGACATAGAGGCTGTGGGCCTCAGGCACCGAAGGCGCTGTAGCTGGTTCCACCGAGCTGAGGGGCCTGAGGGTGGAGGGCGTCGAGGCAGGAGAATACAGGTCAGAGTTTTCATATTTCATTGATCCCTGGGCACTAGCAGGGCCACGTGGTGTCCTCGGGGTACGTGGTGTCCTCGGTGTGGGTGCTGAAAAGCGAGGCGTGGCTGGTGAGGGTAGGATACCTGCACCGCTATTGCTAGGCGGGGCACTGTTGGATTGAATAGGTGTATGGGTCTGGGGAGTGTATGTTTGTGTGTAATCTTGTAGCTCCATGGCACTGCCCACACTAGGGATATTACTGCGAAAACACACACGCAAGCACGTCACAGTCGCTGCTTAAAAACAAATAGCAACGGCAGAAATGTTTTACTACAACCCCTCATACAATGTTTTACTACATTTATCCTTCAAGTATTTCCCAACCACTGGCGAAACAGAATTAGCATAAAAGCTAACCAATTACAAATCAAAACAAATTACAAAACTTTTGTACTGTAGACCTACCTTTCTTTGCCGAGAAAAGACATGGCAGGCACTGGCTGCAGCATCTCTAGTTTGCCCACAGTCCAGCTAGGCCGGTACACACACTCTTCTGGCAGTTTGATGGAAATCGGGCATTGACTAGGCAATGTCTTTAAGGGAGCATACAAGGAGCTGCCCACAAAAACCTGACTAGCCTCGGGCTTAAATACAAACGAGAAATCCTGAAAAGAAAAGAAAAAAAGACAAAATATGTGCATTAGACCATAAGAAATATTTATTTTATTTTTCCAGTTTTTGTCACCACTTGTCCACACCTTGATCTCTGAGGGCTTGGGACTGCAGAGGCCTTCCTCGACCTCCATTTTAAAAGTTCCAATGAGCAATGGCCCATCTGCCAGAGTAAATCCTGCGCCAGTTTCCATAGAACCACACTCCTTGCTACCCATGTTCATTGGGGAGAAGCCCATGATGTGTTGCTCTAGAGATGGAGGTGTGGGAAACATCTGCAGTAGATCCGCAGCACCTAGTCTCACACACACACACACACACAATAAGAGGACTGCTAGCTTATGTCTATTCGAAGCACAATATCGGCATAATATATGTATTAATAGTCCAGTCCGGCTGCAACCGTTTGGTATATATGGAATCTTGGCATACTTCTTAGGTGTGATTTAAATTAATATGCTTATTACCCCAAGAAAGAGTGTTTCGTTCAGAACTTAGGTTTATCTAGCAGACCATGAATACAACCATTGTCTAATAGACATACTTAAACATGACGGAGTGTCTGCCGCTGGTGGTTTGGGCTCCTTGCCACCAAATTTCTCCTCAGCTCCACTCCCAGTTTTTCTGGCTCCAGGCTGCTGGGAATAACAAAAGCACAAAAAACCTGCTCATCTGTGGGACACTGCCATGGTTCCATGAACTACAGTTAGATACAAAAGTTTGGGCACCCCGACAATTAGCATTATTTCTGTTAATAATTTTCTGGGCTTTCGATTCAGCAACACCATTTTAAAATTTGTACCTTATAGAATTAGTAACATTTCAGTTTGAACAAACTTTTTTTTTTTTTTTTTTACAAACAGATACAATGCAATGTGAATCAATGTGAAAAACAGACAGGTAAAAAACCTTTGGGCACCCTGTTTGGGAACAGACTGTATGCTTCCAGCCACTGACAGACTGTTTACTAGCCACTGATGCGTCCCAGTTTCCCTTTCATGATGTTTCTGTTCTGTGAAGTTTAATAGCTGCCGAGCATGAACAGCCAGCTTTAAATTATTCCATAGATTTGGGATAATGTACTTGTACCAAGTCTTGGGACTGGGATGTACAGTCAAGAACGTTGTATCTGGGCATGCATTCCGGGGTAGATTAAAAACAAAACTTTGGGCCAAACAAACAACCGTGGCATAACTTTAACCTCTCCTTGAACATTGTTGATACTGGGTGAAATCAATGCAACCCTGAACTTTGACAGTTTCTAATACCTCTGCTTGCCCCCCAAACCCACCCACATGTACAGTAGGGAGGAGGTTCTTCTCCTGGAATGAGGTGTTCTTGGAACGCCTTTGCAAAACGCCTTTGGTTGTGACCAAATAACACCACCATAGTTAAATCTGCCCACGGCACATTATTCCAAAATAGTTCTGGCTTGTCCAGATAGGTCTTCAAAAACTATGGTTCGTGTAAGGACAATTTATTTATTTTTTTACACATCATTTTTAGTCGAGCTGTTCCCTGTGAAATGCACAGTTGAACAAGATACAATAACACCATCAGTGGCAATATGCTCTTGGATATTATTGGAGGTGGTCTGTGACCATTCCATTCCTGTGGCCTTGCATTTTTTACATTATATTTCTCACTGTGGAGACAGAGCTCTTGAACCATTGTGATCATGTTTTTGAATCACACTACTAATTCATACTGACAAATTGTTTTAGCTTTCTGGTCATTAGGGTTTTTTTTTTTTATGTTCCCATGTTGCTACTGTCCTGTGGAGAATTAGGAAGAAGCACAACGCACTACCTTAAACATCCCTTTTCATGATTGGCTGCACCGTGTTTGCAATGCTATATATGATTGATTTAATTAAACCAGTTGTGTTGCAATCTGCATTCATTGGCAACACGTATTCAAACCAACAACTGAAAGGGTGCCCAAAATTATGCACAGCTCATTTCCCATTTAATTTTATTTCCTACAACCCCAATTCTGCTACATTAAGAATTTCTGCCTGAAAAATATCACATTAGCCAACTTTCTCGAAATAATAACTGACAAATCTCCATCATCTTATAAAGAAATAGCAAATTATTATGCAGCCTCAGGGGGTTGGCCAAACCTTTGTATAAAACTATAAAAGTATAACAGTGTGGCACATAAAAAAAAAACCGATACTAAACCCACTTAAAAAAAAAAGGCTACTAAAAATGCAAATCACAATCTGGTTCAGAAAAAAGGCAAACTAACCGTAAGTTCATCTTCATCAGAGTTGAACAGATTATCCAGATCGTTTATTGACACAGCCAGGTCAGTCTCGTGGATTAAGCTGGTGGATGGGAGCGGTTTACTGCAGGCTGAGCCATGAGTGTCTGTGGTAAACAAATGGCAATCAAATGAAGTGGCATATTTTTTTAAAAACTGGAAGTGTGATAATAACAAGCTGCAAGTTAGTGCAACGAATGAAGAAAGGGAGATTTAATGTCACAAGAAAATGTAAAGCATACGCACCATCAGTCGAAGACGTACTACCATCATCCCTCTGAAAGAATCGAATTCAAATGAAATTAACAATATAGAATATACATAGTCAAAGCAAGCAACTAATTTAGTGTTTTTAAAATCCGGCAGGTAAACAATATAAAAAGTGCTCATTTTCTTGCCTGCCACAAATACACCCTTGGGATATGGTTCGTCAGTGATGCACTTGTTGACTAAACACTCTAGGTATGGCAATGTTGTGAGGAATAGGCTTTCAACAGTCACATGGAAAGTGTTCAATTCAACTTCAACCAAATGACATTCATTTAAAAAAAAAATTTTTCCCCCATCATATTTTGAAATATATGTGCGTTTTGTCCTGCTTCATTTGCATCTTTCACTCGCAAAAGAGAATTTTACGCGTCACTTCTACTTATTTCTTCATCTCAGTCAGTCAATCTCAATTCCGTCATATGCTTTATTTCTTATTTAAAGATCACAAAGTCGGCGGAGTGGCGCAGCGGTAGCGCGCTCGCGCTGATATATACTCAGCGCATTGCGCTGCAGGCGACTCTGGTTCGAATCCGGCCCGAGGTCATTTCACGATCCCTTCCCCAATCTCTCTCCCACTTCATTTCACTCTCTGTCCTATCCATTAAAGACATAAAAAGCCCAAAAATAAATCTTAAAAAAAAAAAAATCTCTTAAAGTTGCTGTCATATTGTTTGTTGTAAGTTTGCATGATACCCAAATGACAGCAGCATGTTGACAGCTCTGTTGCAGCTGCTTTAAAATTTATGCATTCAAGTAGATTAAGAAACATTGAAACCTCACACTGATTCATGCCACCTTGCTCAGTAAATCAGGCCAAATCTGTCTAACTGCTAGAACGTTGCCATGCAGTATTATTAGCTCGGTATAAACAATTCATTACTGCAGTCTTTCTTCTTTGCCTGCCCAAGATGCGCAATACCAAATCTCAGCCTGAGAAAAATACGGGTTATAATTTAAGATTAAACTTCACTGGGATCTCTTCTCTTTCACTGTCTCTATCTGTAGGGAAGCAATTTCATTGCTCTAAAAATAACAGTAGGTACATTTACATGGACACTTTTTGTTTCAATCGTAATGAAATCAATCAGATTGATGAATACGAACACAGTGTTTACATGACACAGGGTTTAGATCATTTATAAGACACGTCTTCCGAAATGGTAGAAATACTCACATCGCGCGAATCCTCTTCTGTGAAGCAGACCATTAGCTGTAGCATTTACTAATGGTTTCCTTTCATTATCTCGTCCATAATGCCGTAGAATGAAAAGGTAGACGACGAATCGCCGCTTTTATTGTTCAGGGATTCTGCCTTGTAGTAACGAGAGCCTTAAGACCATACCATCGATTTTTGATTTGATTAACTGACCAGTTTATACCGGCTTCTTTTATTATACGGTATTGCATGACTTACGGCCATCTAGTCTTGCAAGTATAATTATTTATTTATTTATTTATTTTTAATGTATTTCATAACAACGTGGTTTATTCTACTGACCAATTTTGCTTAGCGCTCGGCTTTCCTTTTCCTAAGACAACAGCCGTGCGCCCTACATCATTATACAAGCTGTATGCTATTGCACATGCGCAGAAATTTCTAGCCTCATTTTTAAGCCTATGAAGTGTTTACATGCCCTCTCGATCAGATTACATACGTTTGAAACCACCCTTTACAATCTTATCAATATTTAAGTCGGATTGTGCCGATTTAATCTGACTGACGTGCTTACATGTGACTTTTTTAGTCTGATTGTGCTTACAGTACTATTTCAATCGGATTACAAGGCTCATGCAAACGCACCTAGTGACAGTATAATGGGAGATAATGTACTTGAAAGTAGTTAACCATCCTATACACTTAACCTCCTCATCCAACAAAGTAATCAGTTTAGATTAGTGATTGTACAAGTACAGAGTACTTATACTTACAGGCAGTGTGAACGCGGAGGTGCATTATATATAATGACGTATATGATTACTGAGAAGGTATTAAGTATGGAACTGTAGCGTTTACCTCTGTTCCACTGCCTTTTAGTGGCCCGCTTTTGTAAATACAGCTGGATTGGCAAGATTTGCATTACATAATGACAACTAGCAACTGAAGTCTTGCACGGCTGACCTTGTTTCTCTTTGCAGCTTCTGTGCCAGGCCTCTTCTCTTTATCAGTGAAAGAGAACTCCTCATCTCCCTCCACGAAAGCGTAGGGATCGGCATCCAGCTCCTGCTCGCCATCACACACAGATACCGAGAGATACTGGTTCTTCTTTTGAATGTACATCTTTACCCGTTCCTCAGACACTTTCAGAGTTGCAGAGGAAGCCATCATCCTGAAAATCAAAATGTTAACAATTATTAAATTAAATAATTTTTTCTTTTAAGAACACATCAAACCGAGTCTATTTTGGACGATGTGACAACAATTTTATCTTGGCTAAAGATTAAAGATAAAATTTTGTGATTCAGCTGCAACCATTTTGTTGTGATGATGATACACAATGCCCCTTGGCCCAAACATCTGAAAAGCTTTTCCAAACATCATAGCGGTTCCTTCTTTTTGAAATTTCTGCTATTTCAAAATTGCACTGGGACTAATATATTTGCTTCAAGTGACAGACCTCTAGAGAATTGTTAAGTCATTGGGCTGCTTGCAAAAATCATTGATACCAAACAAGGAGACTTGCTTTATGACAAGGCTTAGGTAAATAATAAGTGAGGAATATTTCAAAACCAAAGGTATGAGTGCTTACTCTGTGACAGAAACCGCATTGTCCTGACTGTCCTGCTTCAGCTTGTCCACAGGAAGCTGAGGAGGCAGTGCATCCATGTTTCTTTTGCCAGGGAGTCTAAAGAATCTCCACGGGTTGTGGCTCATGTCCTCGTTGGGGCTGATGGCTGAGCCAACATACACTGTGGGTTCCATAGAGTCTGGATAAGCTGCAACATACTCCGAGGTCAACGGGTCGAAGGAAGCGCGATCGGGGCTTTTTGAAGGCAGAAGGCAGGCCTCAGAAGAGGGAGGGTAGAACTGTTGATGAAGAGGGGTGGAAGAGCGTTTCAGCTCTGCTGGCGTCTCTTCTTCTCGCTCACAGGGATGTGGGCTGAGTGGTGGAGGCTGAGGTGAGCCAACCATGTCCCTGGATGATGTGTGCAGGGTTTGAGATTTCCTAACATCATCCCCATGGTGAAGAGCGTGGTAATGGTTGCCTCGTTCATCTGGCTCCAGGCTCAAATCCTCACCCACAGAGCTGCGATGGTGGAAGGGGGTTTGGGGCCTCTTCTGCTGTTTCTCAGTCTTCTCCGACTTCTCGGGCACTTTGTATTTTGAGGGGAGTTGAGATGGCTGACCAGCAGGTAGGGGGAGTCCAGGAGTGTTACTTGTACGCTGCTTCTGGTTCTTGTGCCTATGAGGAGAAAAAAAAATTCACTTTTAGTTTATATATTTACTTTCTGATAAAAGTAACAAATGTTCATTGAAAACAACTTAGCAAAAAATATATTAGAACAATTACAATTAAAATAATTTAGCAGACCCTCGTATCCACTTGATTTACATCCGATTTGAGTTGAGGGTTAAGGGCGTTGCTCAGGGGCCCAAGAGCGGTAGCTTGGTGCTAATGGGAATTGAACGAACCCCGGTCTTCAGATCAGCAGTCCAACACCTTAACCACCGAGCTACCACTTCCCCCATCAATTATAAATAAATGATGATATTATACCTCAAACAGTTGCACTGCATCCTTTGATAGCGTTCAACAAAATCCCAAACACCAGCTTTGTCCATCTCCTCTTCACACAGACCACTGGCTATAGCTGAGAACTTTCTCCTGGAAAAAGTTAAACATACAGAATGAAATATGTAGCTGATTGTTCTTAAGCCAGCAGGATTAAAAGGACGCAACAATTTAAGGACATACTTCTGTGCACGGTTGACGTTGCACTCCTGCCATATTGCCTCCAACAAATGACTGGCCAGTTTGCGAGGAACTTTACCACCATGATGACTAGTACTGTCCATGCTGAAGCAATCAGCTGCTGAGGAAATTTTTGTCCATCTTGGAGCAGGTTGTGGAACTAGATTAAAGGAATAAAAATTTAAACAAACCACTTTGCAAAAAGATAAATAAAATAGATATAAATCATAGATCAAAAAAAAAAAAAAAATCAATAAAAGAAATCTAAAAAAGACCTGGCGCACGGCCAAACAGATGTCTTTTCGGGTGATACTGCAATCATACCTTTTTGCGCTTCCTCTGGTGAAGTTGGAGGAGTAAGCGTAACTGAGGAGAGGGCAGATTCTCGGTGTATGGCATGACTATGATGTCCTGGAGTAATCATAGTGCCGGAGGAACTCGCTGCGGTGGGTGTTGGAATATCTGACTGGGCTACAAGAACTAAGCATGCTGGGTACACCATCCTCACTCCGGCTGTAACAGAAAACAAAAAATAAGAATGTCAAAAACAATTTCAACCCCACTTACAATGTAAGAAGTCCAGAATCAGTGATTTATAGTCATTTGTGCCATACCGACAAGAACCTCCACGGCAGCCAAAGAGTCATCTTCCCAGTCCAAGTCATCTAACTTGTCTTCTGGGGTCTCTTTAGTGTTGGGGCCGATGGGGTAGAACTGCTTCCATTCTTCAATTAACTTTTGTGTTGGTGGATCAGAAAGCTTGAAAGACTGGCCTGTAAGTGTGCCGTTCAGACCATATGGACTTAGAATCACTAATGGAAATAAAATGAAAACATGGTCGAATTAGATTTACAGCATATTAGTCATGTCTCCACAGATTCCATCGATCACCAAAAGGCTTTGTTATGACCTGAAGAACTACCAGCATTCTGTCAGGTGTAAGTGGGGCAATAAAATAAGCACGTCACAATTTCTAAGACTGTCCAAATGAATGCCAAGTGTATATGAACAAAAATGCTCTCAGGGTCGGAGGAATGGCAAATTCTCTGGGTGCGTGTGGCTCTGGGTCAGTGACCAGATGGTTGGGGGTTCAAGCCTTGCACCAGGCAAGCTACCATCATTGGGTCCTTGAGCAAGGCCCTCAACCTCAGTTGTTCGCACGTTCTGGCTGACCCTGCGCTCTGACCGCAGCCTTCAAATGAAGTAAGCTGGGATATGCAGAATAAAAACATTTCACTGCATGTATGTGTAGGTGATAAATAAGATCTGAGTTTGAATTCACAGTGACACTAACCAATCATGCAAAAATATTGTAGGTAGTGTAGAAGTGAACATGATTCATACAAATTTTTCTTGATAAACATACTTAATTTTTCTGCATTCTACCATGGCCTGCTTCCCAAAGGTTTCAATGTTAGGCTAAACCCATACAAAAGCCCTCTCCCTAAATACACAAGAGACACTGCACACCATCCCACGCACAGTTAGGAAGATTGTGAAGGAAGGAAAAACAGCCAACAAAAACCTTAAGAATTCTGCCATAAACTGTTTAAAATAAAAAAATAAAATAAAAAGTTAAAGCTTCAAAATTTGCTCCCATGAAGTAATCGACCAAGTTTTCAACAGTCTGGCATTACACGGAGACTCTGTACCATTTTATTTCTCAAAATATTCATTATAAATGCTCACATAAATAAAACTGGAGTTTTGTTCTCCACGTTGCCACACATTTCATGTAACAATTTAAATTTCAGATTTCCTCCCCAAAACTAGGCAATGCATTACTAAGGCATGTGCATGCGTGAAAGGTTGATGAGAAGCGTCCTGATGTGATGGTAACTTTTATAGTTAATAAATATTAGTTATAGTTTTATACACTTCACTTTCAAAAATGTTCATTCAAAACAGCATTTGGGAGCTGAGTGGTGAAAAATGAATACTGGAGGATTGAACTTGTTTGGGTTGGACAGGACCTGAGCCGAGTTTGGCTTAAAAGCCTATAAGCATAAAATGCTTACATAACTGCCTAAACTGCCCTCTGGGACATGAATGATGAATAAAAACAAAACAAACCATACTAGGGGGCTGAATTGCATTGCAGAACAAACACTACAATCACAAATGCAGAGTTTTTTTTTTAATATACCTGTACATGCTCATCGATTGTCTTGCAATAAGATATTGAATAAAATTATCACACTATGCTGACCTAGCTAATGCTTTAGGGAAATTTCTATCAGCACAAACCCCATAGGTTAGCTAAATGAGCACCAGCTAAAGGGAACAGTGAAGTGATGCAGTTGTAAGTGTGCATTTCGAGAAGCCTTCATCAGTGCATGAGTGAGCCTGTACCGAGTTAATTACTAGCAGCAGGGACGTCGAGAGAGTCCCAGAAGAACCAGCAGGATGCTGTAACTCTGTCATTACGATGCCCTTGAGCTAGGGGAAAAACACATGCTTGCCAACATACTGACTGCTGCAGGCTTTTAAGGAGGCGACAAAAAACAACCAAGAAACCTGGTCACTGACAGCCGATTTTGAATCAACAACACGATAGACTCAAGTTGCTCATCAGGTATAAATATAAATCAAGTTGCTAAACTGATATACAAATACAATTGAATTTCCTGTTGCACAAAATTGCAAGCGCACGATTGTCTGCCATATTTTGTCGTACCGTGCTGTAACGTTATAACGTCCATTATAACATCCCGCATGCAGCTGTGCACTTCATGAACTTGAGTGGCTTTTAGGCAGCCTTGGCTTTAACCCACTGAACACCTTAGGGATAAACTCAAGTGTGAACTGTGTGACTCGATATGTCAATACCTTCTTAGAAGAGTGGAGACTGATACAGTAGACAAACTGTTTCAAACAGGTTTCTCAGCTCAGGTGTCCACACACTTTCGGTCATGTAGGGTAATCTGTTAAGGTACCTAATTGATTTTTTAATTCATCCTTTAAATTGTGAAATTACCTTGATACAACACAAAATCTTTAATAAAAGTTGTTCTGCAATAAATGTTGCCATAGGGACTGGACTTTAGCTCATCATAAGGATTACATTTCTTGATACGCAGTGTTTATATGCCTAGTATGAACAAATTTTTTCAAAGAACAGTTGTCATTTTGGCACTTTCAGTAAAACAATGAGATTGGCTTGTTAAGATAGCAACCTCTATATAACTTAACTGGTTTTTATGTCAAACAATATGGTGTAAACTCCGTAGTGTCCGTTCCCGTCATTCCCAGGTACAGCCTACACACGTGTAATTTTTTAACAAGGCTAGAAATATCTGGATTAATACTGCCAGGCTGAAATGTATGCTCTCACCTTGTACTGGGCTGCTGCTGTGCTGAGCTAGAGTCAGGTGTTCCTCACTCAGCAGGTAGACAGGCTGATGCTGGTTGATCTCCACACTGGTGCACACGTTGTTGTCTCCATGCAAGAAAAAGGTGAACGAACAGGATAGATGCTCACTATTTAGGAGCAAGAGAACAACAACAGTGACGGATTAGAGATTAAACTGACCGACTGAAGCAACTACAACTGAAAGTTGCTAAATAACTTCAAAATTTGGTTTTGGGAGTCCCCAACAAGCAGTATACATGCATGCAATCGCAAAAAAAAAAAAAATACACTTAATTTTCTTATAATATACATTTAAGTTTACCTAATTTCTCAACGACTCTCAAACAACGTGTTTTAAGATTAAACTTTGCAAACCCCTACTTTGCACGACACGACTCTGATCTGACTTGTCTGATGAGCCTGGCAGTTGTGATTGGTCTACTGTGCGCAGCATGTGACGGATACAGAACAGCCATAAACTATAGAGGGTTTGCACTTATACCATGGTTTGGTGAGTTACCCAGGTGTGCAGCCATGCTCGGATAGAAACAACAGCATGGACACAAATGTAAGAATTTATAACGGATGGAATTTGAGGAACGGAATCTGAATTTAAAACGACTAATTTCAGCAATTCTTAGACAACTCTTTCTTTGAGAGACAATAACTTTAATGATGATGCATTTTCAGCTTTACAACTTTCACCTACAGCTACATGAAAAGTAATGTTCAAAAATCCATGCTAGGGGAAGACATTTCTTTACTGTTTCTCAGCAGTACGAATTTAATATCAGGTTTATCCCCAAAAAATCCTAACAGACATTCATTTTTTCAGTTGCATAATTTAATCAATTCGTTTTAAGATTAAACAATAGATTATTAATTATATATTGCTCTGGCAATAGAGACTGTCTTAATATTGTGAAAGCCTACGTGAAAATGTGCCATCAAAAACACAATTTTGTTTATGCTGATTTATTTTGGAGACTTCCAAGAACAGATAGATTCCAGTTTTATGTTGTTACTTTGAGAAATGATAGCATTAATGTATCAAAAGAGTAACAAAACTCACTATTAGTTTAAGCCACAAAATAGCAGAAGTCTCAAAACTACACTTAAGCCTTCCATTAAGCTAAACAGTCGGGGGCACAACAACTGCTTTTGCACATTTTTAAGCCTACCGTCAAAACCTATTTTACACGAGAGGAATTCGTTTATCATTTACAGTCAAATAATGCTTTTGGATGAATGCTTATGCACCTTGCTTGCATTGAAGAGACTATGAATCACAGCACAGGTACATGAGGGAGCAGGGAGATTATGCTGAATGGGGAAAGCGTGTGTGTTCGTCATACGACTGCTGAGCACTCAGCGGAGTGTCATTAAGGCATGCCACCAATTCACCATCAAACTCCACACCGACAGATGGCACTTCAAAGCTCACGCACAGCCCTGTGGTGTTTAACACAGCCTGACTTCATACTGTCATCTGTTCATTGTCTAGCTGAAGAAATCAAACCACTTCACATGATCAGCCTGAGGTACTAGCGGAAACGGTTCTATAAGCTTTCGGCTGCTCACACCTGGGCAAATCAGGGCACGGATATTACAAGAATATGTGCAGAGCTTGTAAAAATATAACATATCTGTAGCCCGTTAAAGACGAAACAGGAAACTCAGTCAAATTTTCTAGTGCATGCCTGTTAGCCACCACTGTGGCCCAGCAAGTACACCCAGAGCAGTGGAACAAGCCAGGGGGCTATTTTTGAGACTCCATCAAAACCGTAAACACAGCACAACAGCTCAGCCTTGAGGGAACAAATTATCTTTCGTTGACTCGAACTGAACCTTGCTTCCACAGCTAATCTGACCAGAGTCAAAATTAAACAGATTCCATGCACTGGGCATTCCAAAACCAGATGACTCTGCTAAAATGTCTAGCGAGAAACCCAAGACACAGTGTGAGATGGAGAAAGAGATGGCAACCAGATGAGAAAATGGGCCCTACTATATTAAAAAGTTAACGCAATTTAACTTCTGATGTCATACGGCTTAATAAGGTAGCAGTTAGATGAAACACAGTTAGATTACTGATTTTAAAAAATGAATTCTGAGCACAGTTAAATACAAAACCGATAGTCCCACAGACGTTTACACAGCGATGACAGACGCTTTACCTCTTGTTGATGGGCTTCTCATCTTTCTCGTAGGGTTTGACGAACCACTTGCCAATACGCACGAAGCAGCGGTTCATGAGGCAGCGCTCTAGCAGGTTGTGAATAGCTTTGAAGAGCAGCGTGCGGCATTCGTACGTCAAACCGCTTTCCCACACGTCGTCTTCGTTACCTAATGGAGTAAGGTTTGCAAGCTTGATATCGGTTTCTTCAAAATTTCTTAATTCTGACAAATTACTATAAGTATGACGAGTGTATGTATACATGTACTAGTAGGTGTAAAGTCCACTTTTCAAAAAAAATTTATATGCCTTTATCATGAAAATCTGCACCAAATAACAGTCTATATGCTTAAAGTTCAGGAATTGTGGGAAATCACCATGGGAAATTCAACAACTATGTAAACTGTAAAATATCATAACTGTTCAAATAAACTGGACATATGAACATAATTTAAAAAAAACAGGTAACGAATTAGCTATGGCTGTATAAAAAGTGTATAAATGTTTGTTTGGGTTGAACTTCTTTCGTAATGTACCTTCACGAATTGTACAAAAAAACCCCACCAACAACTAGATTGGGGAGTTCCAGAGAATTATTTAGATGCACATCGTATTAGGCCATTAAGTGTTGATTGTTGGCTTTTGAAACAAACTGTATACATTAAGAAAAGTTATGAACAGCTGCCACTTTATCGCCTACTAGTGTGAACTAGAAGAGTGTAAAGCACAACCGTACATGGAGGGAACCAGTGGAATGCTCAGGATTATAATTATACATTAAATCAGAGTCAGGGACAAAAGAAAACATCTTAGGTATGCAAATGTGGCTGCAATTCCAGAATCTATTCATCATATTCACTATATACCCTGCAGGTTCTTAGGGTTTGTAAATTTACTTGACAAACAGGAGCAGAATGAGGCCCAAACTCAGAGACAAGATCGAAATTCTCTTTCTTAGAGAATAAAACTGTCTCCTATGGTAAAGTGTCAGCATTACACAGCAAGTTAAAAACAGTACTAGCTTCTCTTTAATGCTGGTTCATCCTGCTAGACTTAAGTTGCAACAGAGAGAGGATTATGGCAAGCAGACCATGCCACCATGCCGGAGGTGCACGAAGAGGATGACACACACACCTTCCAAATCCTAATGGCACACTGTGCATATTATTAGTGCTGTGGGGAAACCATCTTGTGTTTTTGATTAATTAACCCTTGAATTTGGAATCATCCTGAAAAATAAACTTGACAAATCCTGTTTTACTCGTATTCAGATCAGTTTTCCGCCTTAAATAATACAAAATATTTTTATACCAACCAAACACCTTGTTTTACTGTCCTGCTTAGCAGTAACATGCTCATAAAGCAGACTGCTTTTTTGGTCCAACTGCTTAATCTGACTGGAAACCCAGTACTATAATGATCACCAAGCATCTGGAAAGTGCTGCCAAGAACACGAACACACACGAAGGGGCGGCGGAAGCGCTCTGCTTGTCAGGCACAAAGCATGCCCACACATAACTATGCAATTCAGTATTGCTTTATTTGGCCACGCTAATGTTTGAGATTCAGGGCTGCAACTGGCCATTAACTCAGAAAATAAATTATTCTGATTACTACCAATGTTTAACGGTCATTGTCTTTTAGCATGTGATATTCTCAAACATCTTATTCTTTTAAGGGTATCTGAATAGTCCCAAACTACACCCTATATAGTCACCTTTAATATCTAAAAGCATGCAGTTATTAATAGTTATTGAAACCCCGCAAGCAGAAGGGCTGCTCAGTATTACCTCCCACAGTACAGGTCTGTGGGGAAATGTGAAACTCTGATTAAGTATTTTTTCACCCAATTTCCTGCCCCCTAGTGGACATATCCGAGTGACGTCCAAGGCAGACACCTATGCAACAGCCCATGTACAACGCCCTCATGTGTTCACAAATATATGCACACTCGAGTGCATGTGTTTAATCAGAGCTACTGTGTAACAAACAGTAACCAAACGCCCCACTCAGCATCTGTAGGGCCGTTTCTCAGCACGTCGCTATGCACTGAGCCCAGCTGCAATGGGAAACATGATCCTACTAGCAAGCGAGTGCAAATACCCACAAGATTTTTTTTCGAAAGCTAAACCTGAGGAGTGCTTCATGCATTATAACTGTAGACTTGTACATGAGGTGACTTCACAACCATCTTATATATAAATGTGCATACTGCTGACAACCTTCCTGGCAACACGATGCACACCACATGATGTTCTCATGAGGTAATGAGTAAGAATAAAACTGATGTAAACTTAAACAATGGTTTCTTTTAGCTACATTTCACAATTTAAATTAAACACGCCATTTTAATTCCTACACTGTTCACAATTATATA
>JAOUQX010000041.1:5282094-5292167 GCA_028566295.1 Liobagrus marginatus | reverse complement strand
TGAACTCCAGCACAATCGACTAATAAAGACCCCTCCCCCACGGATGAACATGCACAGGATTGTGGGGTATCAAATTCTTTGGAAGATACAACTATGTTGCCTTCAACAGGTGACCAGATGCAGGTAGTTCAGGGGGCAGGAAGTGAAGCCTACATTGGATTCCGATGAGCCTTGATCCTTCCTACGTTGAAACGTGTCCTTCGAAGGCAGTATTTTTCGAAGGCAGAGTTTTCGGATGCACCCTGTGATTCGCTAAGATGCTCTTTTTATTCCCACTCATGTTACTAGCCTGGTGCCTATTTAGTTGCAAAATGTCCTTTAAGCTCCTCCTTGTTAATACCGCTTACTATTCCAGCCTTTATTTGTTGCATGTCCCATTTATTTTTTGAGACGTGTTGATGCCATAAACAGTTTTTACCTTTTACCTTATTATATTCTTAAAATAGTAAATGATGTATGCAAATTCACTAGACATGTTAATCATATCTAGTATCTACTTTGTCCCACGGCTTTTTTGTTGAGTCCAATAGCAACAGGCAACAATAGCTATTTTATGTCCTGCTTAATGTTGTCCCTTAAAATCAAGTAGCTTTTAACTAACTATCACTGTTCTTTCAGGAACGTCAGCGACTAGAGACCATCCTGAACCTCTGTGCCGAATACAATAAGAACGATGGGCCGAGCATGATGGGGGTCTCCAAGACCACCATGTCTCAGAGGCAGCGGGAGAGCGATGAGGAGAATCTGAGAGAGGAGTGTAGCAGCACAGAGAGCACACACCAGGACATGAGGACACCAAACAGCCTACAGAATGGAGACAAAACACGGGTCAGTGCGTTTTTTTTTTTTTTTTTAGAAGATTTTTTTTTTAAAACATCGACTTACCTTCATCTAGGTTTTTAAAATATCTACTTACCATCATCTCAGTTTTTAAAACATCGACTTAGCTTCATCTCAGTTTTTAAAACATCGACTTAGCTTCATCTCAGTTTTTAAAACATCGTCTTAGCTTCGTCTCGGTTTTTAAAACATCGACTTATCTTCATCTTAGTTTTTAAAACATCGACTTACCTTCGTCTCAGTTTTTATGTGATGCAGAAATAAAAAATTTGCATTTGGTATTAGGAGTTATTCTGATTAACCGTGATAGCCAACTCATGTCCCTTAAACTGCTTTGACCTGCTTGTTTCCCAACTATTCCTGCCATACTCACTGCTGACTACCTGGATCATGCGTGTTTAGTCAATCGGAAGCTGGGAGATACTATCTGAGATAACTGTAGAGTAGGTGAAGACCAAGTGGATTGGTATCTCCCAGCCTCTGATTGAATAAACACGGATGATACAGGTATCATCAGTGGGTAGGGCAGGGACAGTTGGAAAACAAGTATTTTAAAAAACATTACTTTTTATAAACTTTTTTCTTTGATCTAAATGTTCTATTTTCCATAAAGCTGCATTGGGACAATGACTAGTGTTAAAAGCACTATAGAAATAAAACTGAATTGAATTGGCTATCACTGCTAGTAGCTGATTGGGCGTTTGCCTGTTTGGACTTTGGGAATTCTTATTCTCATTGGTCAATGGGAATTAAGTTGATTGGTCATTGGGAATTCTCCATGTCTGGCATTAGGAATTCTTCTCATTGGACATTGTGAATTCATTAAATTTGGTATTTGGAATTCTTCTCATTGAGCTGAGCACTGGCAGTGTTTCCTCATTTGGGTACTATTCTAACTGGACATTGGAAAATCCTCTAATTCAGCAATGGGAAGTCCCCTTATTGGGGAAGTCTCCTGATTTTAAAATGTTCCTGCACTCATGCCCAGTTTATAGCCCCTGCCTCAATTCTCCATTTTCCGTTCTAAAGACTTCATTACTCACAGCTATGAAGCCTTGACCCTGGTAAATGCTCTTATTTGCCTCACAAAAAACACATAATCACATCAACAGTTATGATCTGTGTGTGTGTGTGTGTGTGTGTGTTTCTGTTCAGAATACAAGAATGAATGAGCAGCCATTATACAAAATGATAGCGTAATATAATGAACATGCTAATATCAACCTGTTATTTTAGAGGTAGGCAGCACTCTTGAATGGAAGCCCTGACTCTATGAATTCAGGAGTCATGTATATGTGTATTGTGCGTGTGTGTAGCTGGATGAGTTGTCAGGAAGCGGGACCAGGCTGGAACTGAGTTATCTGGAGGAGGAACGGGTGCGAGTGCTGGCGAGGGTCGACGAGCTGAAGGCTCGGCTCATGGAGCTCGAACAGCAGCTACAGGAAAACAAGCAGGAGGTGTGAGACGCACCAAGGCACAGAAACACTCAAGGCACATGCACAATTATCCTTGACAACATCCTTGGCAACCCACATACAAACACACACAAATTGCCGGATAAAGGTGGTTTATATATACAAAGGAAATCCGAGCCCATAGATAAGAGTTGAGGAGAGGGTAATGTGAACCACAGCTGAGTTTTATGTGTATGTGTGTATTGTGTAGGCGGAGATGGAAAGGGCCTTGCTACAGGGTGAGAGGCAGGCGGAAATTGGCCAGATTGAGACCGAGACTGACATCATTACCCAGCTGCAGTACAAAATCAATGAACTGGAGAGCACCTTCCAGAGGGAAAAGGACAAGGTATAGGTTGCATATACACACACACACACGCACATACTCACAAAACAACTTCCTACCAGGACAGAATATACTGAACATCCACAAAGAACATAGTTGGCTGTTGATTGTTTACTAGATTTGAGGTGTTGGAGTCACGTGACTATTCTTTTTTCTAATATGATATTTCTGATATTATTTTGTTGCTTATTTGAATTTCAAGCATTTCAATACTCTTCAAAGAATTTGCTAAACAAGACTACATTGATAGAATTTTTCCTATTTGCCTTCACTAACCCAACTGCATTAATCTTTAATCTTCTCAGTGCATCCCTCTGGGCTTGTTTCTTTTTGAGTCTCTGTCTCTCGTATTGCTGGAGCTCCGGGGCTTTAACAGGAAATCAGTCTGAGTTCGCACAAGCCAGATGAGCTGAGCTTTCCCGAGGGCATCTGGTCTGGGAAATTTTATAATGTTTTGTTTGTTTGTAGTTTGTGGGGTTTGGTTATGCGGGGATGGGATTGTAACTGTTTAATCTGTCTGAAGGTCGTGGGATTTTTTGATACCCCGTTTTTATCGGTTTCTGTCTTTCATCTGCGATTAGCCTTTATTATGTTGCATATATAGGAATTGAGATATTATTTAAGAGCATGAAAAAGAGTGAAACTTTCGATCTGGATGCTCAGTTTACCATGAACGATTCGGGAGGTGCAACAGAAAAGGGTTAACTTCATCTTCAGGTGTTTGGTTGTTCACATTTACAGAAATTGGCAGTCAGCCTCATCCAGATCGACGTAGTTTTAGCTCATTTTTTCATCCATCTAAGAACATAAGGATTAAGGGCCTTGCTCAGGGATCCAACAGTGAACAGTGAACCCTAGGAACTGAACCTACAATCTTCTGATCAGCAGTCCAACACCTTAGCAACTGAGCTACAGTACCACTTCTCACTGGAGCTAACCTTCCCAGGTTCAAATGCCAAACTTATTTACACCCAAGGGCCAAGAAAAGAAAAAATCATGCCATGCACTCTGAGAATAAGGACTTCTATCAGAAGTCATTTCAGACATTTGGCAAACGCTTTTATCCTGAGTGGCTTACATTTATCTCTTTTTTTTTTTTAAAGTCCAGCTGAGCAATTTGGGTTTAAAGACCTTGCTCAGGGGCCCAGTGGCAGCTTGGGGTTGCCGGGAGTTGAACCCCACATTTTTCCGATCAGCAGGCCAAAACCTTAATCACTGAGCTACCCCTTCCCAATAACAACACTACTAGCCAGTTGTGAGCATCTGGGAGCTTGTGTATGTGGAAGTGTGCTTGGTATCTTCAGAGAGGGATCCGCTCTTGGATCTTGGAAGAACTTGGGTGTTCTGCACAGATCCCTGACTCTGACTCAACCCCAATTAAAACCGTTGGTATGAACTAGAATGATGACCGTACCCCAGACCTCCTCACCCAGCATTATTGTCTGACCTCACGAATACTATTCGCTGAACGAGCATATTCCCACAACCCAGCTTCAATATACATTTCAATATGATATTCAATAATAGTGGAAATCCTTTCCAAAAAGGTGGATGTTCTTATAGGGGTCTCTGACCCCAGCGTTCAAATTTGTATGCTGGGATATGCGGAATCAAAGAATTTCACTGTATGTTGTACTGTATGATGTGCATGTGACCAATAAACTCAACTTACTTAACTTTATAGGAGTAAGAGTCTGATTAATCTACAGTACGTTCAAAAAACACATGGATGTGATGGTCAAGTGTCCCAATACACTTTTGTCTACATAGCGTGTTAATAACACTGCTTTTATTAATTGTAGATCCCTTGAAGCCCTTGCTACCCTCTCATTTGTACTCTATATATCTGGCACGTTTTAAGGTGTGTTTTTGTTTTGGCCCGAACTCTGAACTATCATGTCCTCTAACCTGAGACGCTTGTGCATGGCTTGGATTTGAGCAGTGTGTTTTCTCTCTCTCTCTCTCTCTCTCTCTCTCTCTCTCTCTCTCTCTCTCTCTCTCTCTCTCTCTCTCTCTCTCTCTCTTTTCCACGGATGGTGCTTTGTTCTCTTTCTAGGAGAGGGAGAACGTCGACAGCCAGCGCGAAGCCCTGGAGAGGCTTCAAGACGGCTACAATGAGCTGAAGAGCCAGCTGCATAACTGCCCTGAGTCTCTAAGGGAGCAGTTGCAGGAGCAACTGAAAAGGGTCAGTCTCATCCTGCTGCAGGGTCCCATACAGTTCCAAGACCATCAACAACTCTGCATAGCATCAAATATCAAACACACTCCTTCCAATCATAGCATCTGTGAACCTACACACACAAAATCCACTGCAGGGAAACACTTTGGTCCAGCAGATGGTAGATGTTGGTGCATGATGGCGGTTTGAATAATGACCGCAAAGCAGCTTTTTGAAGGAACAGTTTTACAAAACGCTCATCACAGCAGGGCGCTTTTGGCCTGGCTTCATTTTTAGTGTTTGTTTGTTTATTTATGTATTTATTTATTTATTTTTGTGGAACTATTCCTTTACTGTCTGCTAGCAGCCTCTCGTCATTCTTTCATTTACCTCATTTCACCCAAATTGGTAAATGTACCAAGAGAAAGTGTGTCAAAGGGGTTCTAAGGGCTGTGTGGTGAATTCTGGGTAAGAAAATCAGCTCTGTTCTTTATATCTGTGCATGTTGTCTCGATTCTGCTGTTTCTTTTGTGGGGGCCTTTCTGTGTGCATGTGTGCTACCTTTTAAGTCTTAACATCCTACTAATGTATTAACGTAGAGATTAAGCTATGATGGTATCCATCCCTGACTGGTTTCTGCCTTCCTCACGCTTGCACCAGTATTGGGATTATGAGAACGGGACATAATCTTTTTTGTCTTTACTTTACCTCCGTATTTAAGCAGACTCCTTAGTCACGACTCTTACACTTTGCGCGAGTGTATTTCCGTCTTTTGGTAGTTGCTCGGTGAAATCATCTGTGACTCTTTGCACAGACTCTTTGCCCTCCAGCTTGCTGGTTTATATGTTATGTTGATTTATAGTACAGTGATACTGAATGAAGCAGGGTCACTGTAGGCCTAATAATACCAGCTTAATATCATCAATTCCAAAATGATCTCAACATCGAGATACTTTAAATTGATTCACTTCTATAGGCATGTTAAAGCACTATCAAGATATAAGTATCCAATGAGGTTCTAACATAGCAAGTGCTTTACATAACACTTAGTGAACGTAAAGGATCATGTGAATCAAAAGCCCAGCAGTGTGTCGTGGCTGTGTGCCGCAGCTGCGCTCCTAAGCCAGACTACCGTGTGCTCCTGTGCTTGTGTCGCTGAGGAAGCTGGCTGGAGCTGCCTGCCAGCTCGACGCAGCACTCTGACCCCATCGTTGATCTCTGTGTTTGTTTGTGTCCGCATGCTGTAGGAAGCGGAGACCCTGGAGGCTGAGACGAAGCAGTTCGAGGATTTGGAGTTCCAGCAGCTGGAGAAGGAGAGCAGTCTGGAGGAGGAGCGGGAGACTATTTCCCAGCAGCTAATGCAGGAGAAGGCTCAGTATCAAAGCAGTGTGGCAAAGAGGAAGGTACACAGTACTTGTATCTGGATTTCACCACGTCCATACTGGCTTTGATTGATGGGCTTACTTCGTACATGACAAAATGTAACTTTGCAACAACACACACTATATGGTTAAAAGATTGTGGACACCCTACCAGCACGCCTACATGTGTGTATCTTTCCCAAATTTTTGGCACATTGTTGAAAGCACACAGAATGTCTACGTATGTTGTAGCATTACACTATTTCTTCATTGGGACTAAGAGGCTGAAACACGGTTCCAGCATGACAATGCTCCTATGCACAAAGCAAACTCTCAGACTCAACAGGTCTGATGTTTAAACAGTGAAACAGTGTTTCACCTGTTTAAATAGGCCACCTAAGCATGACTTGTGTGTGTGTGTGTGTGTGTGTGTGTGTGTGTGTGTGTGTGTGTGTGTGTGTGTGTGTGTGTGTATATATATATGCGCATGTATGTACGTGGGTTCGCACACTTGCTAACTTCAAGGATCTGCTGTTTTTAAGGACAAGGTTGCAGCACTGGAGAAGCAGGCCAACCAGCTCGGCCTGCAGGCTGCGCAGGAGTGTGAAAAGCTGGCTAAGGACAGGAGTGTCACCCTGCAGCTGCTTCAAAAGGTACACAATGAGTGTATTCGTTTTAGCGTTACGTTCAGGGCATATAAGAATCCACAGTCTAATCACTGTGTACTGCAGGTTATATGTCATCTGTAGCATCTTAATACAGCAGGCATAACTCCCAAAACAAACAATAACATTTTGCACAGCCTATTTATATTTTAGTTATAGATCACCTGCTTATTTGAAACACACACATGCACAAAATTGCACATATGCACATTAACAGTACTAATTACAGTGGTGATGTATTATGGGAAGATATTGCATAATATTGAAGCAAGGAGAGCAATATACTTTAAACAATTATTTACAAATAAAAGAAATGGGAATTGCATAAGTATTCACCCCTGTATACCTACTAAAGTAAAGTGGTTCTGGCGCAACCAGGAGTCACATAATTAGGATGAACCAGATTCACCTGTGTGGCATTGTGTGACCTCACTATGAATACTGAAAGAGGTGATATGAAAATGAAATGATAATGAAAATGATAATTTAATGTTTTTTAACTTGATCTAAACAGGACATACAGAACACACAAAAACATAAATGGTTCTTATTATGTGCAAGAGGTTTCTAAAGTCACAGAGTAAGAATTCTATCCTACTTTGCAATGATGTCCTGTACATATATGGTATTACAATGTGAGGAATGCAAATAAGCTTAAATTAAAGCATATGCTAAAATCTAAAACATGAAAATTTGCTATGTCTTACACAGTTAATAAAATATCGGAAAAATTATGGCACAAATACAGCCCTGCCTAGCAAACTTCTGTGGCAAACATCAGTCCGAGAAGGCTTTTGGCAGAAACTTAACACTGCTGAGATCGTAATTGCCAACAGAAAACATAGTGGTGGTAGCTTCATGCCAACGTTAGCCTAATCTTATATTACTTCTCTGCATATTGTCCTAATTACCTGATCACTAGTGAGTTCTTAGAACTAGAATGTACATAAAGTACTGGCGCAGGAGGAAATTGGGCTGAATGATTAACTGCATTTATGATATTTATGATACGATATTGTGATATGATCAAGCAAGATTTTCGAATCACGAAAAATCTAAATTAAACTCCGGTAACGGATTCATAAACGAGAGTAGAGCAATCAGCAGCGGAAGCGTTAATTTAGCATGCCACGCTGTACCATGACCTGTTGTACTAAAGGATTTTATAAAATATTTGTATTTATTTTATATATTATATTATTTATATTAGACTGGAATCCATATGTGCACGTATCAAATTTATTACAACAATTTTGTACTCTGAATACTGATAGTTAAAGCCACAGATTTGTTCTCATATTTCTGCAATTTTATATGCGTGATGTGTTACTGTAGTTACTTAATTATTACATGTTTACCAGCCTGGAATTTCAGAAGTCTGGCAATATATTACTGTGATTGAAGTAGTTAAAAAAAAATGTAATTCATATCAATTAATCATTACATACACCGATCAAGCACACCATTACCACCCACTTCCTACTATTGTAGCGGTCCCAATTTTGCTGCCAAAACAGTCCTGACCCGTCCAGTCATGGGCTCCACTAGATGCCTGTCCTGTAAGTTGTGAGTGTGGGCCTCCTTTGTGCCCCACATGCATCAATGAACCTTGGCTGCCCATGCCCTTGTTGCACCACTGTTCCTTCCTTAGACCACTTTTGATATATACTGACCACTGCAGACCGGGACACCCCACAAGAGCTGCAGTTTGCGAGACGCTCTGATCCAGTCGTTCACAAATCACAATTTGGACCCTGTCAAAACCGCTCAAATCCTTACTCTTACCCATTTTTCCTGTTTGTAACACTCCAACTTTGAGGACAAAATGTTCACTTGCTGCCTAATATATCCCACCCGCTAACAGTAACGCATCCCAACCGCTAACAGTAACGCATCCCACCCTCTAACAGTAACGCATCCCACCCGCTAACAGCAATGCATCCCACCCGCTAACAGCAATGCATCCCACCCGCTAACAGCAACGCATCCCACCCGCTAACAGCAACATGTATCCCACCCACTATCAGGTGCTGTGATGAAGATATAATCAGTGTTATTTTCTTCACCTGAAAGGTGCTCACAATGTTATTCCCGATCGTTGTACATTATATGTACAAACAGTCACGCAGTGATATTCTTCAGACAAATTCGAGCACTTTGTACGTTTTTAATAACTAAAGAGCAAAGGGAAACGAACGTCTTTCATAAAAAAGGTAATTTGTTAATGGTTATACAAGTGGTAAAGAGTGCATGCTCTTCCAGGCGTAATCTTTAAGGAAAAGGTGGTGATGTGAACTGATATAAAACCAACGTACTGTTAGCAGCCTTTAGCTGGTTATTTAACTATCAGCAGTTTGGCATGGCGCACTAAAAAGTGCTGATTTTTGTGCAGCTTTGAGTATTTTTCTTCATTACAGAATGATGAAATACAGAACTGGAGTTTATAGTTTGGCTCTTATGATGATGCAATGTTGCAGAATATTTATATAAAATCAGATCTAAGATTTTGTTCATATTTGCAATATATGCCATAGATGACATCTGAGTCAGCTTACTCTCCAAGTCCGGATTGCTGCGTTTAGGTCATAAAACTCCGGTCCAAAAGATCGACTAATTTTCTTTCTGTTCCCTCAGACTTTAGAGGAGCTGAAACAGGAAACGAAGGCCATAAAAATCGATCGCCGTCTGACGGGATCCAACTTCATCGACGAGCCCCTGCAACAGGTAACGTTTGCTTCGGTGACTGCTCCCTGCCTGATGGGGATTTTGTGGAAGCTGATCTTTTACAACCTCTTGCCATGATTTAGAGCGATGACACAGCAGCCAAAAAAAAGGTCACATGCTGCCTGAGCTCAGGCGGTCAGAGTTCTGCTGAATCGATAGTGCACATGCTTGTGGAAGCCTTTTCTGAACACTAGCCTAAAACTCAAAGGTAGCCGAGGACAGCGGCCATATTTGGGCAAGCCCATGTATAATGTTTTTGCTGATGTTTAGTTTGAGACAGAACGGTGTGCCCGATTAGCGGAATGTCTGAATAACTGGGTTATATAGACAGGAGAGTACATGCTGCCAATTTGATTTAGTCTCGGCACGTTCATTGTTCTCTAATAGAACTCATGCTCTTTAAAATAAACGTGTGTGTGTTGTGTTGTGTTGTGTACTTTACTGTGTGTGTGTTGTGTACTTTACTGTGTGTGTGTTGTGTACTTTACTGTGTGTGTGTTGTGTACTTTACTGTGTGTGTGTTGT
>JAOUQX010000041.1:5270931-5281256 GCA_028566295.1 Liobagrus marginatus | reverse complement strand
CCTCCCACCCGCTAACAGTAACGCGTCCCACCCGCTAACAGTAACGCGTCCCACCCGTTAACAGTAACGCGTCCCACCCGCTAACAGTAACGCGTCCCATCCGCTAACAGTAACGCGTCCCACCCGCTAACAGTAACGCGTCCCACCCAATAACAGGTGCCATGATGAAGAGATGGTGTTATTCACTTTACCGGTCAGAGCTCATATTGTTATGCCTGATCGTTGTATAGGCCTTGCCTACAGGACAGAACAGTTCATGTTTATCCTAACATTGTACTGGTTATTTATGGCACGTCTTTGTTGAATAATACAACAGATAGCAAACTTAAAAAATAAAAAAACATTGCATAATAAATTGCAATTGCAATCTTTGTAAATAAGAATTGCAATTAGATTATTTCTCAAAATCATTCAGCCCTAGGCAAAAACTCTCTTGAGGGCTGTCTTTTGATGTATAATCCATTATTAGTATGCTGTGCACAGGTGAATTGCTTCAAGGCTGTGTTTTGTGAAACATTTCAATATTTTTGCTAGCATGACAAATTTGCATAATAATAAACAATATATGGAGGATGGAGAAGGGTCTGTCTTTATCACTAGTTATAAAAAAAAATGTCCCCTGTGCTGTTTAGCATGTGATGAAGCACTGAACTCTTTGCGACAGTCTGCTCCAGGGTGGTTCAGCTTTCTTAACCGTGCGTGGTTTTACAGGAAAAGGAGAGACTGGCTGGTCTTGAGAAGAGATACTTCAGCTTAACTGGAGGCAGGACTTTTCCCAAAGGCTCATTAAAAGAGGTAAGGGTGTAATAAAGCTGTAAAAACCAATTGGTTAATGTACAAATTTAGACCGGTTTAGTGTTTTCTTCATTGGTAACACATGCACACACCGAATGAATTCATGGTTTATTGTATTTCATTTAATGCCATTAGTTTGGCTGTTTAATCTAGAGCTATTAGGATAGTAATAATCGAACCCAGTGCAGCTAACGTTAAATCACATTATTATTATGATCTCTCTCATCTGATATGAACAACTAGTTTGTGTCTGGAGCAACAGTTGCTTCTTATCCACCATCCTATAAATCGGTGGTTATTAAGCGAGCTTGCATCGCAAGCAGTTTAACTCCTAATATTTGTCATATATTTCAGTAAAACTAATTAGTTCAGGAATAGGCGCTGGCTTCATGCACTAGACGAGTGTGGAGAAACCTCATTGCAACAAGCGATAAGCATACAGGATTGCACTGAGTCATTTAAAACCATGCCCCTGCTGTACTAATATTTACTAGCTGTGCACGAAGCGACAAGTAAAATGCAACAGGTTACGGTTTTATAAAAAATAATCATTGGCAAGGTTCTATGATGCCTCCAGCATGTTCAGAAGTGTTTGCGTCTCTCTTATATTACATCAACTAAACCCTTTTTATTATTAGTTAATGAAATTATTTGCACCTTCTTTTTATTTATTTATAGTTGATGAAAAGAATCAGAAAAAGCCCCATTCTTAAACCCTGTTTATTTCGGCTGTTCACTGTACACACCGCAGTGTAATCTGTTAATATGGAAACAATACCAGATTAAAGGGTATTAGAGGGTACTAAAGGGGAAGGGTCTGTAATTGTGCATGCGTGTCTGTATGGTTGTGTCTGTAATTGTGTGTATGTTATAATGAAACTGACCAGGATACTTGGTGTACATAACTGACCTTTGGTCCTGTGTAAATCCGCTGGTGGTTGTACAGGGCTACTGCAGGATGGCAGATATCCGTAGGATGTATGTGAGCGATACCCAGCTGTCCAAATCTGCTTCGCATGACCCCTCACTTACACTTGTCCCAGCTGTCGCTGCCCCCTGCGAGGTATCCTAGTACTCTGCCTTCATTTCTGTCTGTCCCTCTGTTTGTTTCTTGCTAGCACTTATGCTGTATACACTGAGAAAAGTTTATTGAGTTTACTCAAGTTAAACACATACATCCAACATGCTTTGTATTTTTTTAGCTGTTGATTTTTTAGAAATCATACTGATTACTTGCATGTGCCTGATAACCGATATTTAATTTATTTCTTTACATTTTGTTTTTTAGGCAATGATAGCAGCAGTGTTGAACTGAACAAGCTTTTTTAATTATGATGTTCAATACCGTCGTTTTACTCCATTCTTGCGAACAAAACATTTATACATCAGTATAAATAGAGGTGTCTGAAGCTTAAATAAATACAAAAAGTAAGTTTAAAAAAACTAAGTGCGCTGTCTTTAAAATATGTTTGTTAAATAAAAGCTTTGGTAAACAGATAAGCAAATCAGGTAAACAAACGGGTAACATTTAAAACGAGCTAAAAAATTGTTTAATTCTAATTGTTTAAATTAGAATTATTAAAACAATTCTAAAGCCTCTGAATTTAAAAATAAAAAACGTTTGTAGTTTACAAAACAAGGTTGTTGTATATCACTGCATTAGTTGCTGATTTGTTTAATAAAGTATCAATAAATTACAGCAAATCAACTTTCTTTACCTGAAAACACAGTTGATGACTGGTCTCTTTTCATAACACAGTGCTTTGCACACAGTTCTCAAAACGGCCACAAGATGGCATTATATATATCGGGGAATCCCGTGTTTAAAAAAGCGATATTCGTTTTTTTGGGGGGTTTCGGGGACAAAAATATGTAAAACTTATTCAGTCACACTAGTATTTTCACATTCCTAAATACAGACACCAAGCGCAAACCAAAGATATACAAAATGTGTTAATCAACAGTCATTTTGGAAACAATTTTTTAACTTCTTTATTTGACAGGGACAATTAACGATTTTGAACATTAAACAGCATTTGTAAAACAAAACATAACAAAATTGTTAAAAAGTGTACTTTTGAATTATAAGACAATAATATCGGTCAGATTTCTTATCGAGCACGTTTATATAAAGTATTTTCCTGTTTGAGGCCATGAAGTAATACAATAAGAAAAGTGACATAAGATCACGGAATGCAGTAAAATTCTTGCAGCTTCTGTTGAAAGTTGACTGTATAAATTGTACATTTCTAAGTCGAGGTGTTACTGTTCGGACTATTTTTTTTTACATGCTTTTCAAATGTTTGTGCCTAAGATATAACACCAAGATATTTAAAATCCGACAGAATCTGTAATCTCTCACCATTAACTAATATATCTGGTTGGATCTCTTCCTTCTTTCTGTTTTTAAAATACATACGGGCAGTTTTCTGAACGTTTAATATCAAACAACACTGATTAAGCCAGTCTGAGATTTTAGTTATGACAAGATCATTTTTGTGATACCCGTCCATGTTTTATCGTGTGCATAAATCAGTGTCATTTGTGTTCACTTCCAGTACATGCATCGATCCCATACACTCATCCTTATCTAGTATTGAAGAATCTTGTTTATTAAAGTTTAGTATAAGCAATGAAATCGAGTTTTATTGAGAAATGCAATATTTTTATGCAAATTATATATTTTTTTAAATCTGATTGACCACATTGCTTTTAGTGTACTCATAAATAGCTTGCTTTAGCTCGATCGATACCTTTTATTTGTCACGTTTATTTACTTAACGTACATTTCTGCAGAGTGGAATGCTTTTCTTCGCATGTCAAAGCTTAGGAAGCGGAAATCTGAGTGCAGGGTGGGCCATTATATGGCTCCCCTGGAGCGGAGTGAGTTAATGGTCTTGCTGAGGGGCCCTACATGGACAATCTGGCATTGCTGGAGTTTAAACACTAATCCGCAACATCAACTTCTCAACATCCTAGTGCTTATGCAATGCTTATTCACATCATTTCACATTCGCCACACACAACCCATATTTTGTGTTTTTTTTTTTTTTTTTTTGTCAAAACTAGATGTAAAACTGCTTTTGTAAAAAACTAAAACATTAATGAGCATGAAATGCAGTGTCTTTGATTTTTTTTGTGCTTGTCTGTCTTTAACCATTTGACCTGTCTCCCTTCTTTCCTCTTTACTCCGCCCGCATGCATCTGTGTCTGCGCTGGGTTTCAGGACTATGTTACTGTGGGCCAGTTAAACAAGGTCTATGGGCTGCCAAAGGTGGATTCCTCCCCCACCTCTCCTGCCAAACAGCCTCAGCCCAACTTTACAGGAACTGCCTTTTCTTGCCTCCCTCCACAGGGCGCCTCCCTTTCTCTCTCTTTTGAGGTGTGTCTCTTAAATAAATAAATAAATACTCTAGCACCCGATTTCTAGCCCGATAACCCTAAAAAAAGCCATTAATATGGAGATTTCATGCCAGAGCGAAAGACTGACACCAATGAATTGGAAAAATGGAAAGATAAATCGTAGGTTTTCTTTTCTCATTAGTGGCATGCAGTTAATATTAGACTGCAATGCAAAACATTGCTTTATTTCTTTCTGCCTTTGTCCCTGCTGTGGACCGAATGTTTGGTCATTTTAACAATTTTATTATGTTTATATTAGGTATAATCCCTAATAAATAATAAGGAAGCAATGAACCTATAAAGGGCTTTTCTTTAGTTGACAGCTTGGATAGCGGTGCCTCTGGAAGTGGGGCTTTCAGGCAGTTCTCTTCTTTGAGTACTCCTTTGTTTACAAAAGGGAGTGAACTTTAGTTCGACAGAACTGTGACACCCTGTTGGAAGTTCAGTACAGTAGGATAGGAAACTGCATTTATGTCACATTAAAGCAACCGGAGAGATGACTGTTCTGGTTTTCCGTGCGGTACTTTTTCTGGAGATCACTGACTAATAACAGGACAGGTTATGTTTCCAATTTCTCATCTTATGACATTTCTTTTTTTTCCACATGGAGTCTTCGCCACACACTTCCTTTCTGGCAGTGTTGCAGTATCCGCAGAACCCGAATCCACTTTATTGCCAAGTACAGTCGGGTTTACATGTACAAGGATTGTGTCTTGTATATGCTGCTGTTTGACCGATCAAATCAAAAATATTAAATATTAAAACTGTAGACATTTAGAGAGCGAAAAAAAGAAAACATTAGCTGCGGGTCTTTAAAAATGATTTTGTTTCCTTTTTATAAAAATTTACATTTTTATTGCTGAAATTTCATACAATAATCTGTATTGTATAAATCTGTAAAAACTAAAGCGATTTATTGCATTTAATAACTTGCTCAGTTTAAAAGGACGTAGCTGATTGAACAAAGCATGACTGTGAGAACAGTTAGTGTGTGAGAGAGAGATTATTAAAATGAATGCCGCTTTGGCTTTCACTAAACTTAGCTAATTGAGGACATAATAACGAACCCCCATATTGATTGATTTATGGTCTTCAATAATCAATACATATAATCACAATTAAAACACATTTTACGTGCTTCGTTTCAACTAGCAATCATATTGATTTAAGCTAAATATGAATGTTAACGTTAACTTTTGTACACTACGCTATGTGGACTTGATGTGTGGACCGGGTGTTTTTGGTTGAGATGTTGAAGCATCGAATCCGTACTGTTCGCCAGTTCAGTGTTACAGTCAACACACTGTATGGAGTTTTCTTTCTGTAGCGCAAAGTCTTCTGTGTTTCATTTACATGCCCAGAGTTTAGCGGGTTGCGTCAGTAATAATGGCCTGTGGGGAAACACAGTGCTCCGTATGTAGTTAAATAAACTAAACAAAGCATTGTGGCTTATCATTTTCCTCGATGATGTTTCGTATTCGAGTTACTCGAGGAACCGTTTCAGCCCTAGAGCAGACTGAATGTGGTGACAACGCTGAGTCCTGCGTATTGTTGAGGAAGTTAGTTGCACATAAAAAGGAACGTGAGGTTTTTTTTTTTTTTGTCTTGATGTTCCAAAGCCTTCTGCCAAAGGGAAGTGCCTCGGAGAGATGCAGACAATTCTGTAGTCATCTTTAACCCTCCCAGTCAGAACTCTGAAGTGTCCCTCTGTGTAGGAGTAGAAATCAAAGGTCATTTGCTACACACTTCAACAAAACTGCTGCTTCATTGTAACTGGCACCACAGTAACTGAGAACTGCTTATTTTTAACTAAATGGACTGAGCAATGAATTTTCTGTGTTGTCTTTTTACCAGTGCATGTACGCGGCATTAAATTGGTGAAATGCAATCGACCAGCATTTTTAATGAGTATAAACAAGTTATTTTATCGCGCCTGATATAAAATTTATCAGGACACAATGGCTTTTCAGTGGGAGACATTTTTAGATTTGTTGGGATTTTAATGGTTGAACAGTGCTCAAAATCAAGAAGTTTTAAAGCAAGCATTTGGGTCTCAGAAAGCAGAAATTGGTTTTATCTTTTATCTTGAAGATAGAAGTATTTTTGTGGGGAATAAAAATTTCTTCTGTTGATTTATGGCACAAGTTGGAAAAGTGCCTATTAGTAGAGAATTGCTGATTAGGTCTGTGGGTTGTTTGCTACTACAGACTGCAAACTGTTGAAGGGCTGACATCATTCAGATATAGATACATATTACATACATATGTGTATAATGTATACAAATATGTATTTGAGTTGTACACATACAACTCAAATGAAATTCAAGCATCCAGTAGTAACAAACGAGATTACATAAGACAGTAAGATAGCAGTAGGGCATATAAATGGCTATCAAGTAATAATTCTATTATACTAATAAGAATATATATAAAACAGGATACATAGCTTTCTATTAACGTACCTTGAACGTGATTTTTATCCATCCTAGAAAATTATTACATGCACTATGTGGCCAAACGTTTGTAGACACCATACATAAGTGTGTCTTCCCAAAGTCTGAAGCATACAGTCTAGAATGTCACTGTATGTAGTAGCATTAAATTATTCCTTCACTGGAGCTAAGAGACACAAACTGTGCCAGTTTCAGCATGACAGTGTCCCTGTGCACACAGCTCCTGAACTCCATGAATACATGGTGTGTTATGGTTTGTGTGGACGAACTTGAGTGTGAATGAGCTACACTACAGCCACACTCAACAATCTCAGGCAATTATAGGAGTGAAACGAACACTAGAACAGGATGTTCAAAAAAACATATACAGGTGGTGTCAGTTGTCCAAAACCTTTTGACCATATAGTGTATGTTTCTACTGGTAGTATTTTAGAAGAACAAATAGTGCGCTTTCTGTTTCGCTAATTGAGTCCTTAATCCAGTCTTTCACTTCCTCAGTAACACTTTTTTTTTCACCTTACCTCACTTTCCTGTGCATTCTGATGTGGGTACAGAGTCAGTTGGAGCAGCTTAGGCCTCAAACCCCCAGGCTTGATTTAGAGTGCTGGTACCATGAGCTGATGGCAGCTGGAGATCCCAGCCTGCTGTGCCCGCCTCCTCTCCGGGCCTCCTCTCCGCCCACCTCTAAAGCTCATTCAGCACACAGACCTCTGCAGGTAACTCGTGCCATGCAGACCAAAGTCGCTCCTTCGTTTCCTTTCCACACTGATTTAATTCCTTCATGTCTTCATGGCTATGTAGGTCTCGCTTAATGCATGGCTGCTTTAAAAGTGTCAACTGTGGTGTCATTTTGCTTCTGTATTGTTTTGGTTGTTATTGGACCTTGCGACTCATGGTAGAATGTAGCTGTCATAATATGAGTGTTGTGTTGCGTGGGATAAAGCAGCTAGCTTTTGCATCACAGCTGGAAATTTAGATCGTCTTTAAAAGCTTCTTTTTTTTTTTAAATCTGCAAATTAAAAATACTGACTATAGTAACTGAGTGCATATTTATTGCAGTACTGTGAATTGATTGAATTGTAATGTTATTTTACAGTATTTTACTTTTATTTGTTATCTTGCATAGATGGAGAAGCAACCTCATTATTAATGAAGACATTGGCATTAAGACATTCCTGCAACCGATTTTCTGCTAAAATTCAACATAAAATGTTTATGTATTAAGTCCCTGTTTCTGAAATGATCATGATGGTTAAGAAGTCAGGTTAGCGGTCAGTCTGCTTGAGGATGTCTACATTACATTACGATAGGTTGCCCTACATGCCTATCAACATATGTATTAGCATACCTCTGTGTTCCCGCTATAAACTTGCTGCGTTTGATGGTATTTAAAAAGTTGGTTACATTGGTTTTTGTAATATTATGTGCTCTTTGTACTGTAATATTTATTCACCAGTGAATATGGCTTTGGAAAGGGATTATGAAGGGAGCCTCTCCAAAATCTCCTACCCTACCTTTAATTGATCCCCCAAAGTGCTAAAAGCATGATGTACAGGTCATCTTGTAAAATCCTGAAGGTGTCTGAGACTGGTCAGAAGTCAAGACTCTTTAAAGGCTATTTTCTCCCCTTTCATGTTTGGGATTATTCAGATTTCCACAATAGAAGTTTAATTCTGATTGAGCCACATGCAAATACTATCAAAACTGATTTTCTAGTGAGTTTTCCCTCAGGAACATTTGCTAAACTCTCTCTCATTTAGAAAAAAAGATTTAAATACCTTAAACGTGACAAAGTTTGTCCGACAGACTATGCTTGAGGTGATTGGTGTGTAAATGGTCCGGTTTCTTTACATTGTAGGTGTACCGCTCCAGGCTTGACAGTGGTGCCAGTCAGTCATCACAGAAGTCGAAAATGAATGCTGGACTTTCTCCCACCTACACCAGCGCAACACTCGGTCGCAATACTGCCTCCAGGGTAAAATACACACACACACACGCACGCATTCTGCATAATCCAATCACCTTATCACACTCTACCATGGTTTAAGCAGAGTTGTAAATGATTGTGTATTCACTTGCCCAGAGTCCCATCATGGTGGCCAACAGCACTGGCAGTCTCCCCCGCAACCTTGCAGCCACTTTACAGGACATTGAGATAAAGAGACAGCTGGCGCTGCAACAGAAAGGTATTCACAGCATATTTCTTTAAACCAGAGTGTCTGTTTGACTTTTATATTCTGTTCAGCTCAAGGTGACATCCCAGGAAGAAATATTGAATGTTTTTCCAGCATGAAACTGAGCTTTGGCTTTAGAAGCGCAGCACTGAAGTTTTTAGACATGGCTTTGTAAGTTCCAGAGATGAGTTATCTTTTTTGACTGCATTTCCATAAACATTGTCCACCACTAAGGATGCGACACATGATTATTTTGATACTCGATTGATCAGCGATTATGAATGATTAATCTGCAACTAAGCCTCGCACCATGCAAGCTACCATCATTGGGTCCTTGAGCAAGGTCCTTGAGCAAGGCCCTTAACCTCAGTTGTTCCAGGGGTGCTGCACTTCTGGTTGACCCTGCCCTTTGACCCCAGCCTTCAAATTTGTTAGCTGGGATATACGGAATAAAAACATTTTACTGCAAGTCTGTGTATGTGATAAATAAGATTTGAATTTGAACTCTTCCATCTTAAGCAATTACTTTAATTATTATGTTATGCCCCTAATAAGTAATAAATAATACAAGGAAATGAATTTAGCTTTAAAATAGTTTTGTTTAATAGGGCTGCAATTATTTCACTGAATAATCAGTAGG
Organism: Liobagrus marginatus; assembly: GCA_028566295.1. Lineage (NCBI taxonomy): Eukaryota > Metazoa > Chordata > Actinopteri > Siluriformes > Amblycipitidae > Liobagrus > Liobagrus marginatus. The sequence goes on along the minus strand of JAOUQX010000041.1, from coordinate 5,271,793 downwards.
GTTTGATCAATTATTCAGCTTTTGTAATTAGTTAAACTATTAAATAAAACAAAGGGATCACATAAACCTTTGCCCAAGTCAAACAATTAAATTACTATTATTTATACTGTTTATGTATTTATTTATTTAGATTGCATTGGTATTTATTATATATTTATCGCATTTTCTGATGAGAATTTTCTATCAGCTAGCTCCACACTAACTGGAGAGAAAATCATGTTATAATTCTACATGAGAGCGGCAATGACACTGTTTTACATACTTAATACAGCGGTACCCCGCTTATCGACCGGCTCGGGCATCGAACTTTTCACTTAGCGAACAGTTTTTTGACCGAAATTTGCGCTCGCTTAACGACCAAATGCGCACTTATCAACCTTTTTTTACCCCGACCTACGTGGAGCACGGGAAAGGATCTTCCCAGTCTCGCCTCAGCCTTCGTTGAGAGAGCATCTATCGTAAATTAAACTTCAGTTTGTGAACAATATAGTGTTATATTGAAAGTCGATTGAATATAGTATTGAATATATAAAAGTCGATAAGCGGGGTACCACTGTACTATTAAGATGCTTTAAAGTAGTCTGAATAACCACGAGGTGCAGCATGCCAGAGCTGCTGCACTCATCCGCATCACTACGATAAGATGCTTTCTTATCTTTGAAACTGCGCTTTGCTGTCATTTTTGTTGTTTATATCGTTATAAAAGAAAGCAGAAAGGAGTTCATCTAAACCAGGCGTCGGCAACCTTAAACACTGAAAGAGCCATTTGGACCCGTTTCCCAAAGAAAAAAAACACAGGGAGCCACAAAACCTTTTTGACATCTAAAATGAAGATAACACTGCATGTATCATTTTTTACCTT
>JAOUQX010000041.1:5246332-5257714 GCA_028566295.1 Liobagrus marginatus | reverse complement strand
AGAATGAGAGTGATAAATTCTGAGAGATGGAGCAAGATTTTGAGCCCGTTTATTATTTATATTGGCCGTTACATGGAGTATCTCTTAGTTCTCTGTTGCTGTTACTGTGGAAATAGTAGTGTATTCACAGTGATGGCACTTTGTCCTGCTTGTTTTCCAACTTTCCCTGACCTACCTACAGTTGTTAACCTGGATCAGGTGTTTTCAGTCAAGCAGAAGATGGGAGATACCAATTCACTTCCACCAGTCCACCATTATCTCAGGTGGTATCTCCCAGCTTCTGATTGACTAAACATGCTTGGTAGGGCAGGGATAGTTGAAAAACAAGAAGGTCACAGTAGCTTAAGGAACATGTATTGCCCACCACTGCGACTTCAAAGCTGCCACTTTGGTCAGAGCTGCTGTTATAGAAAATTAATCAACCCCTGATAATTGACACACCCATTTAGTGAGCTCAGCAGCACTGTGGTGCATGTTAAATCGCATATAATTTATTAGCAAATTCCTCGTCTCATGGCAGAGAAACCTTAAAACCCTTTCAGAATTTAGAAATTCACTCTGATTGGTTGGAGTCTGGTTTGTGTCCAGATTTTTGCCTACATTTACATTTCAAGCATTTAGCAGAGCCCTTATCCAGAGGGACTTACTTATTTATCTTATTTATCCAACTGAGCAGTTGAGGGTTAAAGCCCTGTACTATTGCCCCCAACAAACTCCCCCAGTACCACATGAAATTCTACTTTGTCTAAAGAGTCCATCCATCCATTATCTAGCGCTTATCCTGTTCAGGGTTGTGGGGTCACTGGAGTCTATCTCAGCTAACTTAGGGTGTGAGGCGGGCTACATCCTGGACAATCGGCAGTTAACCACAGGATTAACACTTAGAGACAGACAACCATTCACACTCACGTTCACTCCTGTGGACAATTTAGAGTAGCTAATTCACCTATACCCAATCTCATGTGTTTGGAGGCTGGAGTAAACCGGAGTACCCAGGGAGAACATGCAAACTCCACACAGAAGGACGCTGGGCGGGAATCGAACCTATGCTCCGATGACCTTGCTATGAGGCAGACGTGCTAACCAGTTTGCCACGCTGTCTAAAGAGTTGTGTTTATTAAATGTTCAGGGTTTGTTTTTTTAATATATAATTTGAAATTCAGAACAAAATCGACACACGTTTTCGTCACCTATGTTGGTGCTTTTCAGATCTTTTTGAAGAATGGTGCACCATGATTCCATTGACTCATTGACTTGCCTCATTGAATGATCTATGGTCACACAACCGTCACTTTTTGTAGGGACTGTTAACATGACTGAACAAAACAAACAGTGAATGGTTGCTTTAGCTGTCAGTCAGACGCTCTCTTGGCTAATAAAATCTGCTATGGTTTTCAAACCTTCTGCAGTCAGTCTGATATGTAAGACTACAGTATGTATATTCTAACTAGCATGATTAAATCTGCAGCTGAAGTAGCTACATTGTTCTGCATGACAGAATGTCTCTTAGAGTTAAGCTTGTATACACTAACCATGTATTTAAAACCACAACACCAGATGCTCAGTGCTTTCTCTCACAGCTCATTCCTCTCTTGCGTCTTTCCGTCAGAGCCCCAACCCCTCCCTGACCTTCTGTGTGAAGACCCATGACAGACTGTACTACATGGTGGCTCCGTCTGCAGAGGCCATGCGGATGTGGATGGACGTGATCGTAACCGGAGCAGAGGGCTATACTCAGTTCATGAACTGAAGGTGTCCATGGACATAAATGGTTTCACCAGGGAAACTTCAGGAGACTCATCTTCCTGTTGATGCTTACTGAGGAGGAAGAAAAGCCTTTTTATTTAATTTTTTTTTGAATATTTCTTTGTTTTTAATAAATTGTGGATTCAGCTATGCTGTGCAGTGTCCGATGGTTGTCAAATGTTTTCTACACCTGCCTGGATTTACATTTACACTTCGGACGTTTCGGCTGAATTCCTTATCCAGATGGACAGACATTTATCTCATATATTCTGAGATTGTTGAGGGTTAAGGGCCTAACCCTAACCCTTAGAGGCCTAACAGTGGTAGTTTGGTGGTGCTGTGAAGTGAACTCAATCTTCCGATCAGCAGTCCAACACCTTAACCGCTGCTTTACAACTTAAAAAGGGATTTCAGCAAAAATCAAGGAGCGACTGATTCTTTTATTTTTATGTCAACCAGCGCTCCTTCGGTCAAATTCAGATATTATTAGTCACATGCAGTGAAATATTTTTATTCCGCATATCCCAGCTTACAAATTTGAAGCCTGGGGTCAGAGCGCAGGGTCAGCGTGGAGCAATTGGGGTTAAGGGCCTTGCTCGAGGACCCAATGATGGTAGCTTGCCTGGTGCGAGCCTTACTCAATTGCGTACCAATTTTTTTATTTTTTTTTTATTATTTTTTTTATTTTTTATTTTTTGGGTAAAACTTTTTCCACCTTTAGGACATGGAAGAGCCAAATGATGCCAAGCCATTCTGGACTGTTCCTTTTTTTTTTTTTTTTTTTTTTTTTTTTTTAAATGTAAACAATTCAATACAATGAGAGTGGTTATGAATATACAGCTCGAACATGTAGAGATGGCGTTAAAAGCAAATATACACTATTGTAATTATTTCTTTATATAAAAAAGAGAATTTTAGACAAATCCCCAAAATCACTGACCGCAATCACCAAAGCTCATAATCGAATCCAGTTCAGTCCTGTGTAATCCCCTCAATACGTTCTCTCTGCATCTCTGTTGTGTAACCAGCCATAACACATATCTGTACCTCAACACACACACACAAACACAACGTATACGGGAGTCTATTTGCCAAGTCCCGACTTTAACTTACGACTTCACCTCTTAAAAGGATCTTCAGTACATTTCCACCTGAAGGCTCTCGGTGGACGAGCATTATAAAAAAACAACCAAACAAACGCTAACCAACTTAACCTTCATATAATAATGCAAATCATTCAGTGCCTTGAGATTTCTACACATTTCATCACTACAATACCGTTGTTAGAAAACCGCAGGAACACTGGGGGGAAAAACGCCGAAAAATACAATTACTGTTTACTTAAAATGTATTTTTATTCTCGAGAGTTCTATTATGGCGACTATTCATAAACGGTTGTTTGCACAAGACACGCAGTCAGGATGTTTTGGAAAGTGATAAGTAAGCTGTTTATCAGCAAAAAAAAAATGAAATGAAAGTCACTGGTATTAGCTTCATGAATCAGTAAACACTGAATGTTTTATAGACGGAATTAGAATAATAAAACTGTCTTGGCTTGTGATCAACTTGAACTATGCTGTGATTTAAACTACAACCGTGTAGAAACGGATGTTTATTTTTTATTCTCCATGAAGTTTTCCTTGAATTCCCATTTGCATGCATTCGGAATGGTTAAAATTTTGTCAATCAATATTTTCATTTGAATTCTGTGGATTTATTTTTATTTTTTTACTTGTGGGGGATCTGTAAATCCATTTATTGCAGTGTTTTTATTGCTTTCTGGTGTTCTATTGTGTGTATGTGCTGAACCAAACTGTACTATGACGCGCCACACGTATTAAATCTGTTCAACTGTTCTTTTATTACTAACACACACTTCCACATGTTGACACGATGTGATCATATGACGGTACTGTTCATGTGGCACTTTAGATGGATTTCATGGAATTTTTTAGGTTTATTAAAAAAAAAAAAAAAAGATATACACAAACTTTTCTGTATTGTTTTCTCTTGTTGAAATGACGAAATAATATTATGCAACATTTTAACCTTCCTCTTGTCTTTGGGTCAAACTTGACCCATTTTAAAAGCTTTTATATTATAATTGTGGCATCATTTTTGTGGAATTGCTTGATATGGTGCAACCCAGAATTGGGTTATTATTTTCTGTTTCATGCTTTATAAACTGTTAAATCAGGAGTTGTTGCACGGTAGATGGGAAGTGAATACGAGGGTTAAGCACAACTTTGTTATGTAGGAGACTGCAAGGAGAGCTGCAGGGGGCTGAGGACACAGCGGGGATACTTACGGTTATTTATATAATATAATATATAATTATATATATACACCTGTAGATAATTATAATATAACTGTAGCATCTCGAACATATTAACACTGCTTTAGCGAGACGGCTCGTGAGTTCATTTGTTTAACAAAATATGGTTGCATGCGATATGAAACTGTAGGTCAGGCACTTTAACTGTTCTCCCTCCAGCGAGTCCCAATGCGCAGCCTAGTATGTGCACACAGGAGAATTTTGGTTTTAGTGTGGAAAAGACATTATGTGCAAATGAGCATAAATGCAACATTTTCAACATTTTTCTAGTATGAGCAGTTACTGGTATGTTTTTATGTAAAGCTATTGTACATCAAACCATGTGAAAGATGTCCGTTAACATCAATAATACCATGTTCTGTCAGTGCTTAGAATTCCATCTTCGTCTGTTTATGGACTAAAAATGCTAAAGTCTAACTTGTTCATGGTCGTTACCCAGAGCTTTACAGATATTGCAGTTAGCTGATGCTTAGTTAGCTATAATATCCCACGAGGTTATTTCCTATTGGCAGATAGCACACTGATGATGATAACTGATCATCTCTTGAAATGTTTTCTAGGGAAGGCTGATTTAGAAACCTGATGCCATTTTAAACAAGCACAGTGTACAGGGTGATTGCTGACAGTTACAATTAATGCATAATTAAAAGACCTGGGCCTTTCACTGTTAAATAGAATAAAAATAATTTTTTTGCTGATTTGATTGATTATTTAAATTATTGTTATGGGTTTGTGATTTTATTTCAATCCTCTGACCCTCTCAGTGTAAAGACAATTAAACTCCTACTTTATTAAAAACTAATACAAACCACACAAAACAGATGTTTTGTGTATGACAAATGTAATTGAGTTATTATTATCAATCCTCAAAGTTTGGTAGAGTGTGAAATCATGTCTGACTTTTTTTTTTATCAATCGGATCATACTTTCCGCTTTTTCATTCTATTCAGTTATATTTGTACTGAATTATAATCTTTTAAAGCCAGCTTTACAGAAATAGAAATATGTATGGAAATAAAAAATGTATTCCCAGTAAACAAGCCAAAGCTGACTGTGGCGATGAAGAAACTTTTTATTGATGAATATTCCACTTTCACACCAGAGAATGCTTGCAAAGCATGCACGTCCAAATAATATATGCAAATCTATATGCACGTCCAAATACTATATGCAAGGATATATGCACATCCAAATACTATAGGCAAGGATATATTCACGTATAAATACTATATGCAAAGCTAAATGCACGTCCAAATACTATAGGCAAGGAGATATGCACGTCCAAATACTATATGCAAGGAGATATGCACGTCCAAATACTAAATGCAAAGCTCTATGTACGTCCAAATACTATTTGCAAGGATATATGCACGTCCAATTACGACATGTAATGCTATATGTACATACAAATACTATATGCAAGGAGATATGCACGTCGAAATTCTATATGCAAAGCTAAATGCACGTCCAAATACTATATGCAAGGAGATATGCATGTCCAGATACTACGTGCAAACCTATATGCACGTCCAACTACTATATACAAAGCTAAATGCATGTCCAAAAAATATATACAAGGATATTTGCATGTCAAAATACTATATGCAAAGCTATATGCACATCCAAATACTATATGCAACGCTCTGTGCACGTCCAAATACTATATGCAAAGCTATATGCATGTCCAAATACTATATGCAAAGCTATATGCATGTCCAAATACTATATGCAAACCTCGTTGCGCGTCCAAAAACTATATGCAAAGCTATATGTATGTTAAATACTATATGCAAGGATATATTCACATCCAAATACTATATTCAGCTATATGCACGTCCAAATACTATATGCAAACCTAGATGCATGTCCAAATACTATATGCAAGGATATATGCATGTCCAAATACTATATGTAAAGCTATATGTACATCCAAATACTATATGCAAAGATATATGCGCATCCAAATACTATGTGCAAAGCTATATGTATGTCCAAATAATATATGCGAGGATGCATGCATGTCTAAATACTATATGCAAAGCTATATGCACGTCCAAATACTATATACAAACCTAGATGCATGTGCAAATACTATATGCTAAGCTATATGCACGTCCAAATATAATATTCAAGGATATATCCACGTCCAAATAATATAGGCAAAGCTATATGCACGTCCAAATACTATATTCAGGAAATATGCATGTCCAAATAATATAGGCAAAGCTATATGCACTTCCAAATACTATATGCAAGGAGATATGCACGTCCAAACATTATATGCAAAGCTATATGCACGTCCAAATTCTATATGCAAATCTACAGTATATGCATGTCCAAATAATATATGCAAACCTGTATACACGTCCGAATACTATATGCAAAGCTATATGCAAGCCCGAATACTATATGCAAGCATACTGTATATGCACGTCCAAATACTATATGCAAAGCTATATGCACGTCCAAAGACTATACTCAAGGATATATCCAAGTCCAAATTATATATGCAAAGCTATATGCATGTCCAAATACTATATGCAAGGATTTATGCATGTCCAAATACTATATGTAAAGCTATATGTACGTCCAAATTATATATGCAAGGATATATGGATATATGCACATCCAAATACTATATGCAAAGCTATATCTATGTCCAAATACTATTTGCAAGGATATATTCACGTCCAAATACTATATGTAAAGCAATACATACATCCAAATACTATATGCAAGGATATATTCACATCCAAATACTAAATTCTGGAAATATGCATGTCGAAATAATACAGGTAAAGCTATATGCACTTCCAAATACTATATGCAAGCATATATGCATGTCCAAATACTATATTCAGAAAATATGCACGTCCAAATAATATAGGCAAAGCTATATGCACTTCCAAATACTATATGCAAGCATATATGCATGTCCAAATACTATATGAAAACTTATATGCATTTCCAAATACTATATACAAACCTAGATGCATGTGCAAATACTATATGCAACGCTATATGTATGTCCAAATACTATTTCCAAGGCTATATTCACGTCCAAATACTATATGTAAAGCTATATGTACGTACAAGTACTATATGCAAGGATATACGCACATCCAAAAACTATATGCAAAGGTATTTGTATGTCCAAATAATGTATGCAAGGATGTATGCATGTCCAAATACTATAGGCAAAGCTATATGTATGTCCAAATACTATATACAAAGCTAAATGCACGTCCAAATACGATATGCAAGGATATATGCACGTCCAAATATTATGTGCAACGCTATATGTATGTCCAAATAATATATACAAGGATATATGCATGTCCAAATACTATATGTAAAGCTATATGCATGTCCAAATACTATATGCAAACCTCGTTGCACGTCCAAAAACTATATGCAAAGCTATATGTATGTTAAATACTATATGCAAGGATATATTCACATCCAAATACTATATTCAGCTATATGCACGTCCAAATACTATATGCAAACCTAGATGCATGTCCAAATACTATATGCAAGGATATATGCACATCCAAATACTATATGCAAAGCTAAATATATGTCCAAATAATATATGCAAGGATATATGCATCTCCAAAAACTATATGTAAAGCTATATGTATATCCAAACAATATATGCAAGGATATATGCATATCCAAATACTATATACAAACCTATATGCACACCCAAATACTATATGAAAACCTATATGCACACCCAAATACTATATGAAAACCTGTATGCACGTCCAAATACTATATGCAAAGCCATATGCAAGCCCAAATACTATTTGCAAGGGTATATGCACGTCAGAAATACTATATGCAAAGCTGAATGCATGTCCAAATACTATATGCAAACCTATATGCATGTTCAAATACTATTTGCAAGGATATATGCACATCCAAATACTATGTGCAAAGTTAAATCTATGTCCATAAAATATATGCAAGGATATATGCATGTCCAAATACTATATGCAAAGCTATATGCATGTCCAAATGCTACATGCAAAGCTTTATGCATGTCGAAATACTATATGCAAATCGATATGCACGTCCAAATACTATATGCAAAGCTATATGCACGTCTAAATACTATATGCAAAGCTATATGCACATCAAAATACTATATGCAAAACTATATGCACGTACAAATAATGTATGCAAATCTATGTTTTTCCAAATACTGTATGCAAAGCTACATGCACGTCCAAATACTATATGCAAAGCTATATGCAGGCCCAAATACTATATGAAAAGCTATATGTACATCCAAATACTATATGCAAGGCTATATGCACATCCAAACACTATATACAAAGCTATATGCACACCCAAATACTATACGAAAAACTGTATGCACGTCCAAATACTATTGGCAAAGATATATGCAAGTCCAAAAACTATTTGCGAGGATATATGCACATCCAAATACTATATTCAAGGACATTTGCACGTCCAAATACTATATGCAAAGTATTATGCGTGTCCAAATAATATATGCAAGGAGATATGCACTTCCAAATACTATATGCAAAGCTGTATGCATGTCCAAATACTATATGCAAACCTAGATGTACGTTGAAATGCTATATGCAAAGCTATATGCACGTCCAAATAATATATTCAAGGATACGTGCACACCCAAATACTATATGCAAGCATACATGCACTTCCAAATACTATATGCAAACCTATTTGCACGTCCAAATACTATATGCAAGGATTTATGCACGTCCAAATACTATATACAAAGCTATATGCACACCCAAATACTATATGAAAACCTGTATGCACGTCCAAATACTATATGCAGGGATATATGGACATCCAAATACGATATACGATGCTGAATGCATGTACAAATACTATATGCAAATCTATATGCGCGTCCAAATACTTTATGCAAGGAGATATGCACATCCAAATACTATATGCAAAGCTATATGCCCGTCCAGATACTATATGCAAATGGATTTGCACGTCCAAATATTATATGCAAAGCTATATGTTTGTCCAATTACTATATGCAAGGATATATGCACGTCCAAATACTATATGCAAAGCTATATGCACGTCTAAATACTATATGCAAATCTATATGCACATCAAAATACTATATGCAAAACTATATGCACGTACAAATATATGCAAATCTATGTTTTTCCAAATACTGTATGCAAAGTTATATGCATGTACAAATACTAGATGCAAAGCTACATGCACGTCCAAATACTATATGCAAGGATATATGTATGTCCAAATACTATATACAATGCTGTATGCATGTCCAAATACAATATGCAAAGCTATATGCAGTCCCAAATACTATATGAAAAGCTATATGTACATCCAAATACTATATGCAAGGATATATGCACATCCAAACACTATATACAAAGCTATATGCACACCCAAATACTATACGAAAACCTGTATGCACGTCCAAATACTATATGCAAAGATATATGCAAGTCCAAAAACTATTTGCGATGATATATGCACATCCAAATACTATATGCAAAGCTGTATGCATGTCCAAATACTATACGAAAACCTGTATGCACGTCCAAATACTATATGCAAAGTATTATGCGTGTCCAAATAATATATGCAAGGAGATATGCACTTCCAAATACTATATGCAAAGCTGTATGCATGGCCAAATACTATATGCAAACCTAGATGTACGTCGAAATGCTCTTTGCAAAGCTATATGCACATCCAAATAATATATTCAAGGATACGTGCACACCCAAATACTAAATGCAAGCATACATGCACTTCCAAAAACTATATTCAAATCTAAATGCACGTTCAAATACTATATGCAAAGCTATATGCACGTCCAAATACTATTTACAAAGCTATATGCACTCCCAAATACTATATGAAAACCTGTATGCACGTTCAAATACTATATGCAAAGCTATATGCACGTCCAAATACTATTTACAAAGCTATATGCACACCCAAATACTATATGCAAAGCTATATGCAAGCCCAAATACTATATGCAAAGCTAAATGTACGTCCAAATAATATATGCAAGAATATATCCATGTCCAAATACTATATGCAAAGCTATATGCAAGTCCAAACACTATTTGCAAGGATATATGCATGCCCAAATACTATATGCAAAGCTATATTCACGTATAAATACTATATACAAGCTATATGCACGTCCAAATACTATTTGCAAAGCTATATATACGTCCAAATACTATTTGCAAAGCTATATATACGTCCAAATACTATATGTAACTCTATATGTACGTCCAAATACTATATGCAACGCTATATGCATGTCCAAATATTATATTCAAAGATAAATGCACGTTCAACTACTATATGCAAAGCTATATGCACGTCCAAATATTATATGCAAAGCTATATGCACATCCCGATACGATACAAGTGTGTTGATGGGTTCTAGAATTATTTTATATAAGCAAGTAGTATTTATCACCAATTAACATTATTGAAATTATAAGCATTAATGCAGATTTTTTTAAATAAAAAACTGTCAACAGTACCTTTCTTAAAAACAGTTTTTAATTCATTCATTGGTAAAGAACAGATCAAGGCTGAAAGGAAAGATTTTCCCCCAGAGTGCTAGGAACCTGCTAGTGAGGGCACATACCGAACATATGTAATGACACACGGGGTTAATGGAGAGGCTGCTAGAATTGTTTCAAAGCATATTTCAATTATAAATGCCAGTTTTTTGTATAATATAAACTATCTACAGTAATCTAGTAAAATCTTTAAATCCGCTCTAGAGCAGTGCAGTGTGAAGCTATAAGAATACACACAGGTTTCAATACCTTTACAACACTGTTGCACTATAAAGTTACAGTGTTCTAAAGAAAGAGTGAAAAAAAGGAATAAACCTAATTATACAAATATCAGCCCAAACAGAAAAGGTACATATCAGACATGAAATATGAAGCGTACACAGCTGTGGATTAGCGTATAACACGATTTGTACACAGGCTTGGCACAGCAGTTATTTACTTCCTATCAAGCCTGATCATTTGTCGCTGCTGTTCCCGAGAAATAGTATCCCCCATTCTCCTGCCCAGTGTTTATTCTTTAGCTCCATTTGTTTACGACGCCTTAGAATTTCTACAGATAGCTGTAATATCAAGTTCAAGTTCAAGAAGCTTTATTGCCGTTACAGCATATACAGCTGTACGGCAGCATCACAGCATGGTTCGGAAACAGCACACAACAGGACATACGAGCTCTGAGGAGGGTGGTACGATCAGCTG
>JAOUQX010000041.1:5210547-5223660 GCA_028566295.1 Liobagrus marginatus | reverse complement strand
TATAGTACATATACATAGTATGAAATATGTCATTTAACTTTTTAAATTTACATTAGGCAGGCAAACAACCAGTCATATATGTATTACAGCCAGTAATTTCTCCCTAATCAATAAGCCATATGAGCAATTAACTTTTCTTAACTATCTTTTGATCATCTACTCAAAGTACAGATGGTAACAAACAGTGCTATTGAGAAAGTTTTGGTCAGGTGGGTGTGTGGAACATGTTAGTCAAGATCGACATAAAAAATTGGCATAAATAATGTTTTATTAACGCAAATAAATGATACCTTGAATTTTTAATTGTCTGATAGACTTTCCTGTTCTCTATTCTGAGTGTAAGACATTTTTTCAGGTATTCACTTTGCTCACTGTAAATGAACACCACATGGATCTGAATAACAGGATTAATATGGGATTTTCTGCACAAAGAACTAATTGAAAAGTGACAGCCAAGAGCAAATTAAAGTATTTAGGAATACTTCAGCATTGAAGTCTAGTCTGATATAGGATCCATATGTGTTGGCGTCTACATTCATATTTGTCTGACTGACAAAATGATTGGTGTCTGTATAATATTTGTGTTGGCAGAACACAACCACAATCTTTTTCCAGCACTGCTCCACTTTTAATCCAAAATGTAAATGCATATTTTTTTCTTTTCTTTTTTTTTTTTTTTACAATTGATTAATTTTTGGCTCACATCCTAAATACTGATACAAAATGCCTAAAAGTAGCCATATTTGACCCAGATTTTTCAATTTCGCATACCATGAAAAATGCATACTGGCTTCATCAGCACAACTATAGCTAAGCCAACACATACGAATAACACTAACCTCATAACAACAATGAACATGTGCTGTTTGTGTGAGACACCATTGAGGTAACTCGTAACAGACATTTTGCTGAGTATGTGTTTTCAGGTGCATCTGTGAGCCACTATCAACTATCAGATCTTTTTCTTAGAGATATGGGGCCTATTGGTGAGTGACAGAACCAGCAGAAGTGTGGATGGACAAAGATGTCAACCCCTGATCCTTAAAAAGGGAATTTCCACTAAGGTGCAGCAGGATCAAGGCACATGAACACACCCTGATATTGGTAAAACATTGCTTTTAGAAAAGTTAATTTGTACACACTGTTCAGTGAGCCATCCAGTGATTATGCTGAAACATCCTGAATCAACAGGATTTGTGTAAAGAGCCAGCTTCATATCAAATGCACGAATGAATATTTCCTAGTAGATCATGTCTCAAAAGCACACACAAAGACTCTTTGCATTCTGAGAAATAGGGTTTTCTGCACTAGCTACAATATAAAATAATAACATTATTAATATGTGTAGAGTAACCAACATTAATTTATAACTGGGGAAAATGGCTTGTTTTCATTCCACACTGACACTCAGCAAAATTTCTGACTTTTTAACCAGTTAAAGTTATCTCCAAGATTCGATATATCTTAATAATCTGTTATTTATATGCACGTTCTAGTCATGTTAGGAAAGGATAGGATTACATTACATCATTACATTATGAGTCCTGTCAGTTCTTTAAAGTGAAACATTAGCATATTTATTTTAAATGGTTATATATAAATACTTTTTAAAAATAACTTCTTTCTGGCTTCTTTGAAAGGTTCCAGCTTTCATAAGGGTTGTGCTTAAAACATTTGCCCAGTTGAGCTCTTCTTACTTTAGCTTACTGTAACTTTAAGATTTAATGTAAGATTTGTAATTTTCAGTAGTTCTCATAGACTGATCAAAGAGCACTATAAAGTGCAATAGGTTATACTTCTAAACGGCTCATACCAAACACCTTTACCACTGATACACTTTTCTTTTAAGTTTTATTTGTTGTTGTGTTATTAATGCAGTATATCCATGCTCACCCCTCGCTCGTCTGTAACTTATTTTGTTTGAGATCGGTGAGAAAACGGGAATCACGAGATACCGAAATATAATATTTATTGTAAAATTAAAAAAGAAAAGGCAACAATTAATAATGATAAATGAACATGTACTTGTTCGTCATCGATACTGACCAGCGTTTAATAACGTCGCCTATGAGTATGTACACCATGTGACCACTTTTAACTGTTTTTATCAAAATATTTTGTAAGATATTTTTAGTCAAAACAAAAATTAAATATAATTAAATGCTTTCTGGTGCTGTACAAACGATGTTTAGACAAAGTGCTCTTATAAGTAACACAACTCTGAACTGGCGGAATCTCTTCTACAGTAAGCTTCTTCTCCCAGAGCTTGGTAAAAACAGTCTGAGGTGCTGTAGTGAGGAGGCGTGTAGTCTGGGGCCATGGTGCCATCCTTCAGACTGGGCCAGTGCGAGAAGCAAAAGCAGTGCTGCAGAGTGCAATGCTGGTAGTGGTAATTTTCTGAAGTAAAACTGGAGCTCATGTCCATGCGTGTCGGCGAGTTGTAGCAAGAGGAGGACGAGGAGTGAGACTCAGGTGGAGTGTAGCTGTTATAATCGACCGGACTGGGAAGGCTGAACGAGTGTGTTGGTGAACTGGAGTCCTAAAAAAACAGAAAGCGTTACAACGTTAGACGTTATCTAAACACACAGCAAGAGAAAATCCCTTAATGCTTAATTAACACTTACAATTCAGGGAGCTAAAATAACACCCAAAGTGTTAAAATAATAGCTGATTAACTGTGTCTGGTTAACAACTCGGCAATAACGCCTACAGTGCTAAATAATCACCTGCAGCCGGGAATTACCTATTACAATATTTATTTAATAATCCATGGTGCTGACTAAC
This sequence comes from Liobagrus marginatus, assembly GCA_028566295.1. Lineage (NCBI taxonomy): Eukaryota > Metazoa > Chordata > Actinopteri > Siluriformes > Amblycipitidae > Liobagrus > Liobagrus marginatus. The sequence goes on along the minus strand of JAOUQX010000041.1, from coordinate 5,220,876 downwards.
AGCCTAAGTGTTAAATTAGCCCTAATAATAGTGAATTAAGTCCTGTCATTAACTTTTTGTTTGTTTGCTTTGTTTTGGGGTTGTTTTTTTTTGATCGGCATTTTAACGAACTTTTGGAAACTTGAAAAAGTGCCCAGATTACCTGCTCCAGTGTATAAGTGTTGAAGGAACTATTTAAGATGCATCAAAGCTGAAGTGCTGAATTATTCCAGTCCCACGCTCAATTGATGCTAATAGTATTCATTTTACTCTTAAGAAGAACCATTCTGTCCTGTTTATTTTATAGGCTTCTTTCAGATATTTAGTAGAGAAAATAATTAATGGCTCCAGTAAAGGGAGTTGCCAATGAATTTTGTTAGACGCTTTCATTGTTAGGTAGATCTCTTCCAATGTGCTCGTTTTAAAAAATAATATCATAGATATATTTATATATAATTTGTTAGTATATATTTTGGTTTGTGTTGCTTTTTTATGCTGCAGAATGTTAATATAGTTATTAAAAAGTATGATCTTAAAACATGCTGCCTTTAAAACAAGTCAAACTGGGCAGCAGAAAATGAAAGGTAGCGTGGCTTTGGTTAGCAGGTGTAGAAATAATACATACTAAGCTGTTAGTGTAATAGTCCGTGCATGAAGGGAAGTATCCGTGCGGCCACTGCACAGGAGCAGTCGCACACACCGCACCGCTGGAATTGAAGTTCTCTGCAGGGATCATGTTCATCAGCAGCTGATCATCAAACATGTCCTCCATGACCATATGCGCGTTTTCTGCAAACTGCCGCGGTTGGAAATAAGCATCCTGCGCTGAGTTCCCACAGAGAATATCGAGATGGCCCGCTGGAATAGATGGAGAGCAAAATACTACATAAGCACAGCAGGGTATTTAAATTGGGCATGTAAAGGCTTGAGATGATGTCACGAGAGGAACAGCCAACAGCTAAATCACATTTGAATAGAAGTTTATAAAAGGAGTCCTGAGACATTTAAGGAATCTTGCAAACTGTGTGGTTTCTTTTTTTTTTTTGTTCTGCATGACGGTCGAGGGGTTTCATTTTGGAGTTAGTAAGTGGGAATCATGTTTTGCTACTGACTTGTGATTAACGTGTATATATGAATAGCTTAAGGAGGATGTGGCACTCAGCTGCAGGACGGGTCATGAATGTTGCTGTTTTATTAATCTAGTCTGTGCATCTGAGGATTGCCACCGTTCACCAAAGGGCAAAACCGGTGGGTAACTTAACGTAGAGGCATAATCAGCTCCATTCATTTATTGCAACTGAAATGTGCTTAATGATTTCTATTATGTCGTCGGTACCTAGTGATTTCAATTACTTTAATTATTATTATGATTAAGGGAGAACATTTGGCCAATTCTGTTTCATAGTTTTTTGTTTAGTTTTTTTTGTCAAATGCGACATTATTTTGGATGCACACAGGCTGCTTTTATATTACGATCCCAACCATTGTAATATTCGGTTAGTCTGCGTTGTAAAAAACGACACAGTGATGAACCTACCAGTCACTGGTGTAGAACAGACGTCGTGAGTCGTGACAGCTTGTGTTTTCTTTTATTGCGGGGGGAGGTGGGACGGGGTGGAGAGAGAGAGAGAGAGCGAGAGAGAGGGGGGGGAGAGAGAGAGAGAGAGAGAGAGAGAGAGAGAGAGAGAGAGAGAGATTAGCACTCAGCATTTTAATCTCTGTGGTTTTAACATGCTTTATACCAACTGCATTGTAAATTGTAAATATATACTAGCAATGCTTGTTCAGTCATGAGTCATCCACATAATGTACAAGACCATGTCGAGCATTGTAACAGTTAGTTTCTGATTCATCCTTGCTACTGATTAAACACCTATTTACAGAGTCAGGCTCTGATTCGCATGAGATATTTTGTATGCTTCTCCATTACAAGTGTTGGAAAAAAACACACGTCTTACTCTCGATTCTGCTGCTTGAAGTGCCCTACGCTTCTGAAGCAACTCCTTGACTGTGGTTTTTACCCGCACACCCTGGTACACTTTAGGTTTGTCTGGGGATGAAAATAAAAACACAAAAGTCAAATCACGCAGTGTCCCGAATTCTATGTATACATATTACACACAGAGTTGTTTGTCTCTTTTTTTTACAGTGTTATATTTTTGTCAGTTGTACGACATTTTTCGGAACTTGAGTTCCGTGTAAAACATTAAAGTTTTTTTAAATGAAGTAACAACCTAAACTTGTGTAAATGTAAAACATAAATGTGTATATGTCAAAGGCCTGCTTACAAAGAGTAGCAGTTCTACATTAGTTCTTTGTATCAGAGGCGCCAGGTAATGGTTTAAACACTGCGCATTACAATAGGCAGACGTGCAGGAATGCAGAGATATTTGCCTTTAAGGTGATTTTTAAGTAATGAATCATTATTTGATAAAAGTCTAAACTATTATTTTTACTTCGGTAAAAAAAAGGTCAGATTTTCCAATCCAGGTAGATTTTGAAATCCAGCCCTCACCCTGCTGTGTGACTAGTGGTGCAAAGTTAATATGCAGGCACGTTAAAGTCAGGGAAGGGCACCGCACCCACCCAGGAAACACATCTAAATCCCGCTTGTAATATGGAATGTGACAGGAATCTCAAGCAGCGTATGTAGTATCTCGTCCAAACACCACGGTGAGTTGCCTATTCTATAAGCATATATATAAGTATGTGTGATTTTTTAAAATTTGTGTAAAATGAGCTTTAGTAAAGGCTGCGATTTCCTGTGAATCGAAGCTCTTTGTGCTCCGTCGCTACTTTGTGGCTGAAGTGGTGTGTGTGTGTGCTGTTGTAGGCTGCATGTCGAAAAAATGTAAAATAAAGCAGACAGTTCTGTCTCGATCGAAACGGATCCGAGTTTAATACATATACTTCATCGGACATGTAGGCTAAATTTTTAAAAATCACATACGGAGCAATAAATTCAGAAGAATAATTAAAGGCTGTTAAAAAGGTTTTATAGCGAAGCAAACCGATCTAAAGAGGATTCAGTCAGATTTTTTTTTAAATCGCAATATAGCTGCTATTCGGTCAGTGGGCGTCTTCTTAAAATCCTTAAAATATGTGTAAAAGTTGCGTAGAAGGTGAAAAATGGCCAAATTAAAAACAACGCCACGCCATGGCGGAGCTGATAGAGGCAGCAGATGTAAAACTGGCACTGATGCTGATTAGATTGCGACAGGTTCGGCGCATACTCATTCGTACTCTCATATAACTATTCATATGACTTATACAGGCACCTCAAATCGCTTTGGAGTTAGAAAAATATTCAGATTAGTCTGTGATCAGTTAGCAGATTAAAAAAATCTGGCCGTTATTCAAAGGAAAAAAAACAACCCTTGGGCGAAATGCATGTTTAACACACTAAATCAAATACCGAATTAAATGACTTGCCTGTTATATCCATCTGAAATCATAAATGTGTCCATAAATCGAAATATAGAAATAAGAGCCAAGTTCTCTACTAAAACATACACAAGAGCACAACACGTGGTTATCTTACTGTAATTTTGAAAAGGGCATTAAATTTACTCTTACCACAGTTACAAAAATGTCTTTCTAAGTTGAAGTTTAATTTTTAAACAACTTGCCATCCTGCAGCTCAGAGAATGAATGAGTTTGTTGCTACACCTTTTTATCCCGTTTAAATCAAATGATTTACTTAAATTCAGTTTTTTAATCCATCTGCTTCTTGTATGTGTTTTTTTTTCAGATCCCAGGGGGAAAAAAGAATAAAATGTGAAGAAAGAAGAAGATTCACTCACCAGACATTATTGGCGTGAAGAGGAGCAGGACCCAGTGAAACACCCCAAGCGCCTGTTCTTTGCTCTATTAAATGGGCAAGAACGAAATATTGATAAAATTGTTACAAAGTCTAAATCAATCACCCTCACAACACTCTCACTATATACAATTATGTACTAATATAGCCAGGGAAGCATTAGTTTGAGATTTTCTGCCCTCATCCCTACTATTTAAAGTCCCAAGAACTCAATGATTTGACAATGATTTGATTGCGCGATACTTTCAATTTGAATATTCAAAGACTTCGCAAAAATACTTATATCTTTGCGATATTCGCTATCAGAGTGCATGTAAGAGCACTCCCTTTAATAGAATATGACACAATTTCACACTTTGACACAAAAATAAAAATATATTTTTGACATTTTATCAGCCTTTTGATATTGATGCCAGGAGTCTGGCTGTGAAGCTTCCTTTGCACTTTCTATAATCATTTAGAGAGGAAATGTCATTTCAAACATCACATACCCCCATAAATATATCCCACAGTGCATACCTATATAAATAAATAAGAAATAGCATGTTCTGTGGCTTGACTGTAAACCATTTTTCCAGAAATGTAGGCATGGTGGGCGTGGCATATAGTGGCAGCCATTTTGGCCATCAGAGCATGGGGAGCTTGTCTTCTCTGACACACAATTGCAACATGCTAACAGTTCTGTAAAAATATAATTTTGCTATGTAACCTAAATATTATATCAATCTAAATTAATCAAAATGTGCAATCTGCAGATTTTGTAGAAGGATACGTGTTGTAAGGTTTATTCCTAATTTCAAACAATAAAACAAAATACAAATGATCAAATGTTGCTTTGGCACTGCTTATAATATTATATGAATTCCTTTTACATTATTTATATTTACCATACAAGAAACGATTTTGAAAATGAAAGCAAGAGAGGATTTTTTTAATTTATTGTAGTTGCAGTCGATCCTAGTTTTTATTTTTTTTAATTTATTCTTATTTTGGCCAAGAAAGGTCTATTGTAGCATGATATTTAGAATAATAATAATAATAATAATAATAATAATAATAATAATGTACCAATAAAGTGTTTATTTAGTATAGCATTTAGCCTGTCAATCATTAAAGTCTACAAAGTTATAAAACGAGGTTAATAATTTATTTTTATTACATATTATATACGTTTCTTTATTTGATGTGTGTGCTTTTTCGTTTGACATTTTATGTATTTATTTATTTATTTGCCTGTTGTTTGTTTGTTTATTAATTATATATATATTGTTGTTATTTTTATAGCAATACCTACCTGCAGTCTTTCAGCGTAGTTTATCTTAAGGTATTTCAAAAGGCACGGATGTCATTTGAGCATCTTATAAGTTTTAGGATTCGTATTATGTAGGTAATATATATATATTATGAAAATATAAAAAAAGATATATTATTATATAATATATATATATATTACATTTATATTTTGTTTTTCCTGTCTTTTTCTAATTAACAGTGTTTAATAATGTCAGCCCTCTTAGCTTTAATGCTGATTGCCTAATGTTTAATACTGTATGCGAGCATGAATTCATATCAGTAAACATATTTAGCACAATTTAATATTTTACTTTAAGTCTTTTCAATACTGGTTTTTGTGCATGGAAACTGGTTTGACATGGGTTATTCACTCCTGTCGCCACCACGTGGATTGAAATATAATCAGCAGGTCAGGATCAGGACAAAGAACATCGTCACAAAGCATAAACGTATTTACAGAGCAAAGTGGGCTAGTTGTCATTTTCACGTGATTATCCCTAAATTTTTAACAGGATCAAATTATTTGGATTATTAATAGATTACACAGAAAATGCTGTTGTATTTTACTGGAAACAAAGTGCATGAGCAAATCAGTAGAGTATTTCAAGTTTGGAAAATGGTTAGCCAAAGAAAAACCAGAAACACCAAGACTTGCCAGTACTGAATTATAAGTACATGGACTTCAATTTAGCCCATAGTTTATTTGTTCCTCTATGCAAAATGAATGAATTATTTATTTGTTTATTAAACCCCTTAAAACGATACAATTAACAACACTACAGTTGTTGTAGGTTACAAACCAGATACAAAACAGAGTTATTAGACCTCGTCTACCTGAATTTGGCAGAAGTAATTTCCTCTGAGATCTGCCAATATTTGTAGCACTTCTTATTACTTCATGTTTTTTTAATTATGCTCAAAGGGTAAGACGATAATATTAATTTTAGCTGTAGTATCTGGAGTAACATTGGTTGAATGGAATGAAAATGGTGTAAAATAATGAACTTGGGTTTAGATAAGTTCATCAGGAACTTAAACACTAGTAGTACAGTAATAGTAGTACATTATTGTAATACTACAACGTAGCCTACAGTAAATCCTGTCTAAAAATCAGAAGCAATTAACCAAAGGTTCATCAATGTTTTGATTTTAAAATAAATGCTTTAAATTAAGGCAATTAAGAAACAGTTTTTCATCTGTGTTTATTCAACACATTTCTGTCATCACCACACACTTCTGGATTACTATTCTTTATAAATAGAGTAATGTTTAAACTTACAATGCAAGTAAACATGAAACATCCGGTAAACAACACATTTTATGGAGCAGTTTTCATGTATTGTATTGTAATTGTATCATGATATGTTACAGCATTGTCTAAAAGTTAATAATAGATTAGCAATGTTGCAATATATCTATGAAATTTGTTTGTATTATTTATATTAAATTAAATGCAATTTAAAAAAGAAATTTCAAAAGCAATGTATTGTGTCCTCTCCAACATCATCTTAAAAGAATGCCTTGCCCTTTTGGGTTCATTGTTTACACTTTTTGTTTGTTTGGTTTTTGTTGAATAAAAATACTTTAATATCAAAAAAATTAATACTGTTCTATTTGAAGTGGTGTTTTAAATCTGTATTCATGTGTGTTCAATTGTAAACACATTTATTTGAAATGGATACATCAAAGATAGCTCTAGATTTAGCTCCTGAGGTTGAGGTTGAATTGGACTGTCCTTTGTTTCACCTATTTACACCAAGCATGTATATACACCAGCAATACATGTTTGCAATTCAAATTGCCTGCATCAGAAAGTTCTCCTTATTTCACAGTGTGGCCAGGCTCCAGTGGCATCATCTTTGACCCATGGCAACATGTCATTCAAAGCTGACGGGGCATGCTCAACGTCCTCCGTCGACAGAGCCGGGAGTTTGGGTACGTGTTCACTATATGTTTGGCAATGGTAGCTGGAAGGCAGCTGGAAGGACGAGTGATATGGCACATCATCCAGGGTGTGTAGGGAGTAAAACTGTGATGAGCCAATCCCAGAGCTCCTGGAAGATGAGCGGTACTGGTTGGGGCTGGATGGCTCGACAGGTGCCGGAGCCAAACCACTTCCGCACAACCCCTCTGCAGGCTCTATCCCTGCCTGCTCCCAGGAATCCCTCTGCACACAGACACAAACATGACTCAGACTCCTGGCTGTGTTAATCCACAGAGTAGCGGACGGCTATGATCTTATCAGTAATGAACAGTGACAGTTTAGCCTGTGGTACAAGACTGATAACATATTTTTGCTTAAGGAGGCCAAGAAAGTTTGTTTTACGCTGAATTAAAAGAGTTTGCATTAATAAGAAAATAGTGGATTAGAATTTAGAAATATATATCACCAGCACCATGACCCTGGTCTTTTCTTTCAACATATACAAGGATTATAGAAGAATTATAAGTAAAACACATTTGCCTTGATTTTATTATTCATACATTCATTGGCTAGTGATTTTCCTGTTCAGGGTCGCCGGGGCGTTGGAATCTATCCCTGCTACCCTAGGGCGTGAGGTGGGGTACACCCTCGACAATTTCCAGACAACCATTCACACTCACATTCACTCCTAGGGACAATTTAGATTAGCCAATTCACCTATGCCCAATCGCATGTGTTTGTAGGCAATTCATATTTTAATGCTGAACCCATAATCAATTTACAACTTTGCTGAGCTAAGTACTGCTCAAAAGCTCCTGGGCAAAACTACACTGAATATAAACTCATTTAGACTGGACATCATATATAACACACTCTGCTGTTACCCAGTTGAGGATGGGTTTCCCCTGGAGTCTGGTTCATTTTCAAGGTTCCTTCCTAGCATCACCGTTGGGAGTGTTTCCTTGCCACCAGGCTTGCTCATTGGGATACATTAAACTTTAGAATTTTATTTATTATTTTTCTGAAGTCTAAATGTTCTATTTTCTGTGAAGATGCTTTGCGAAATGTCTATTGCTATATAAATAAATTGAATTGAAAATTGAATTGAGGGGGGAGAAAACCGGTGTACCCGGGGAAAAATTGTGCAAGCACATGGAGAAAATGCAAAGTCCACACAGAAAGACTGTAAGTGTGAATCAACCCCATGACCTTCTTGGTGGAGGCAGGTGTGCTAACCACTCTGCCACCTCCTTGATTTTATTATATTATATTAAGTAAATTATTACTATTGTTTGATTTTATACCGAGTTTTGATTTGGACACTTAAATGAGTTTTGCTGTATAAATCTGCAATGAGCACTATTTTAACATACATTTCTACATTTTACTAGAATAGGAAAATCCATGCCTTATTAATTGCCTTACCAGCATAAAATGAGAGGTATCTCCAGGAAAAGCAGGAAGCCGAGTGGCCATGGTAGAGGATGAAAAGAGAGAACTTCCACCCACAGTACCGCGGTAGTCACTGAATGGCTCTGGGTAGTAACTGTCTATCAAGGATGAGTAGGTAGACATGGGAGTAGTGTCACTGGAGAAGGACTTTGCTGTCAGTGCTGAAGAGTAGATGTCTGTCGAGAACTGCTTGCTCGAAGCACAAAACTCAGAATCAGAAAATAATGGTCTTCTCATGCTATAGTATCCTGGCAGAGAATGGGAACCTAAACACAATGGAAATGAACATGAGTTATGTGCCTATTGAGTAGACTGTCATTTTTTTTGTAATTACAGTGAGAGCTAATAAAGCTATTTAAAGGCCTTTCACAAGTTGGCAAATACAGTGCAGAAAAGAGGGGAAGATGATGGTGATACTGATGCGGATGATGAAGATTATGATGATGATGCACGTTCTGGCTGACCCTGCACTCTGACCCCAGCCTTCAAATTCATATTTCTGGGATATTCAGCTGGGATATGTGGAATAAAAACATTTCATTGATGTATGTGTATGTGATAAATAAGATCTGAATTTGATGATTAACGGCTCTTGTTTCAATGTAAAACCAAGAATGATCAATTTGCTTGGTTCTTCTCCACTACTTTGCAAATGTTGTGGGTAGTGACTGACTGTGAAATCTTTTTACTAGGGCACTGCGAAAATATACTCTAAACACTAAACAGCCACACGTTTGTGGACACATTACCAGCACACCGACATAACAGTGACAAAGTATAATGGTTGGAATGGAAAAACGTGAATGTTCTGTACAGAGTTCTGACCCCACTGAACATCTTTGGGATGAACTGGTAGACCAACTGCATCCCAGACCTCCTCACCCAACATTAGTGCCTAAACTCACTAATACTGCGGTGCCTGAATGTAAGTGTATGAAAATCATGGAAAAATCTTATAATCTCACCTGCCATTTGGACGAGCGGGCTCTGAGCAGACATCCCCTATAACAAAGATGAAGTATAGAGTTAAATTTGAAATGCACTGTTTTATTTAAATCTTATGCCATATGTAAAAAGCTGTATAAGTGCATACTGTGGATCTTCATGTATCTTTAAAAACAATATATACAGTATCTCACAAAATTAAATACACTCCTGACATTTTTATAAATATTTTATTATATCTTTTCATGTGAGACTGTACACACACTACTTTACATTGTAGCAAACTGTCACTTCTTCAGTGTCTCATATATATACATATATATATATATATACACTATATGTGACAGAAAAAAATATACGTACAGTATATTTATATTTATAGTGAAATATACCTGTAAATCTCCATTAATAGAAACAGGCATGTGATCCAAAGACTAGGGACTGTTTGAAAATGCTGTATATGTATAGTAATCTGCTTATTATTTTTTGAAGACATGGTCTCGTCTTATTGTTTAGGATATTGTACAAGTAGTGATTGATTTGTTTGGTTATGCACACTTTTCAATGGCTCTTGCCCAGTTATTGTTGTTGGTGTGCTTTGGGTGGAGCAGTCTGATACATTTGAATAAGATCGAGTTTCAATGGTGGTTTTGATCGCTATTATTGTTTTACATGTTGATAAAGTAAAATAATTAAACTTTGTCTTTAGTTGTTCTCTTTAGTTCTCCCTTTGCACTCTTTCCCACAACTTTTACTTTTTAGTATGTAAAAGTTAAGTATGCAAAATGTAACCACTTTTGCAGAAATAATTATTTAAATCAGAAGTCTATTCTCTTTTGATAATCGAGCCTCGCGTTAGTTCAGGCAGGTGCGACAGTCGAAGGCAATCAGCGACCGCCAGCCGTGTCGGATCCAA
>JAOUQX010000041.1:5138853-5154530 GCA_028566295.1 Liobagrus marginatus | reverse complement strand
AAGCTCCAGGTTCTTTGAGCATGACCGTGAGAGAGGTAAAATGTTAGCGTTGTTGCACCAGCTACTATTTACCAACACGCACACTCCCCCTCCTCTGGTTTTCCCCAACTCCGCTGTTCTGTCCAAGCGGTGCACCGAGAATCGGCGGGCTGGATTACGTGGTCTGGTACTGCCGGGTTCAGCCATGTTTCGGTAAAACACAGGATGTTGCAGATGTCGGACGTCTCGCTGAAACCTGATCCTAGCCCTTAGGTCATCAAGTTTGTTCTTCAAGGACTGTACCATTTGCTAGCAGAATGCTAGGCAGCATAATGCGTAGTGCTCGTGCTCTCTCCCTGTTCCTGACTCCAGCTCGTTTTCCATGAGGACACCGGCGGCGTCTTTTGTTCCTTAGGATTTCCCTCGGCCAGTTCAGATCCGGGGTTAAAAGCGGCGTTTGGTGAGTAAATTTATTCCTAATAGACATAAGAGTTTCTCTAATGTATTTAATGTACTCCATGTTGGAAAGAAAGATAGAAAAAGAACAGGTAAACTAGTATAAAACTATGAAAGTTAGCAAACTGAGTACAGCGAGTCATGATAGCAGCCAGCTAGAACGGCGCCATCTTCCATCTTGGAAGTCTCACATATTGGTCACTACCTATCCCTGCCCGTTAGTCTGTCCATTGCTAACCAGGAGCTCTGTCTTTCAGCATTAATTTATTCCGGGGCCGCGGCGAATGTCATCCGCCACGGCCTATTTAGACGACTACACATTCCCATGATCAAGTGCAACCCTCCTATCACGGTTACCGCCTTTGATGACGGTCCCATAGGCAAAGGCCATAACACCCACCAAACTCGGCCCATCTGTCGCAGAGTTGGCCTTTTCCACAAGGAAGAGATCATGTTCTATGTCTACTCCTCACCCCACAATCCCGTTATCCTAGACTACCCCTGGCTGTCCGCTTATAACCCGCAATTTTCATGGAAGGAGAGGGAATTAACCCACTGGTCCCTCCATTTTCAAGCCCACTGCCTTAGCCTGCCCACGAGAGTCACCGTCCTCGCCACCTGCCTTTCCCAGGACCCCTCTTCCTTGCCAGAGAACGTCCCCAGGGAGTATGGAGATCTCGCCAAAGTGTTTGGTAAAGCGGGGGCCACTAAGTTTACCCCCTTTCTGTCCCTGAGACTCAGGCCATAGGAAAATATGTTGATGAAGCACTGTCATATGGATTTATCAGGTCGTCGACCTCCCCAGCAACTCGGGGTTTGTCTTTGTGGGGAAAAAGGATGGGCACTGTGACCTTGTATTGACTGCCGAGCAGTCAATGTGGTAACTGTTAAAAACCGCTACCCGTTACTCCTCATACCGTTGTCCCTTGAACAACTACGGGAGGCCCAGTATTTCACCAGACTGGACCTCAGGTCGGCATACAACCTCGTCCGTATGAGGGGGATGAGTGGAAAACTACATTTCTCACCACTGGGGCACTACACGTACCTGGTTATGTTGTATGGACTGTCCAATGCCCCCTCCGTTTTCCAGGCCTTTGTCAATGAACTATTCAAAGACCTCCTGCACCAGTACATAATAGTTTACATAGACGATATTCTTGTTTACTCACGCTCCCTTGACGAACACATTACCCATGTTAGGACTGTCCTGGCCTGCCTGCTCAAGACTAGCCTGTACGTCAAAGCCGAAAAATGTGAATTCCACGCTACATCGACCACGTTTCTGGGCTACAAAATTAGCCGCATCGCTCTTGAACCCAAGAAGCTCAAATGGACCGAGGAGGCTGTATCCACATTCGACCAGCTCAAGTCAAGGTTCACCTCGGCCCCGATCCTTAAGGACCCCGACCCCCAACTCCCTTTCATCATAGAGGTTGATGCCTCGAACTGGGGCATCGGAGCTGCCCTCTCCCTGATGGAACTACTGTCCATCAAGGCGGCACTCGAGGAGTGGAGACACAGGTTGGAGGGGGCAATTCATCCATTTCAAGTACTCACAGATCATAAGAACCTGGAATACATCAAGGACGCCAAACGGTTGAACCCCCGCCAGGCTAGGTGGGCACTCTTCTTCACCCGTTTCAACTTTACAGTCATATACCGGCCTGGGAGTAAAAATAGTAAAGCCTACGCACTATCACGCATCCATGACCTGACTGACTCACCAACAAATCCCGAGACCATCGTACCACCTTCCATCATCCTTGCCCCCATTCGTTGGGACATCATGGAGGAGATCCAGCAGGACCCAGCAGGAAAAGCCGTCCCCGCCAGAGTGCCCGTTGGGCAAATAATCCTTTCCGTAGAAATGGAACATCGAATCCGTAGATTTTAATGACTATCTGCAGGTAAATTTTCTTCCCTTGTTGAGTTTCTTGTTATTGTTCAGATTCTTGTGATCAGGATATAATGTCATCAATAAGCCAGAAACTGTCCCATTCCACCGCCAGTTGCTATTAATCCTTGATCCACACTCCTCAGATAAGATTTTTTCGAAAGTCAGAGTAACACAGATGTGTAAGAAACTCAAATTATGTTAAGCTTCATTTAAAATTTGATAATACATTTGATAATCTTTTTTAAAAAATTCTTATCTTCTTTTTTCCCTTTCCCTTTTAATGTTAAAAACACTTTACAATTTTTTTAAAAATTGTTTTTTTAAGAAAAAACTATTAGATTGATTTAAAAATTGAATCGCAGCAGAGATGAAGTAGAAATTAATGCACATTCAAATATTTTCAAGTCACACATTTGAGGGTGACAAACATAATATTTACAGCCATTTATAGCCTGCACAAACTTTATAAAACTGTCCATAGTGGCTAATTAGCTCATATATATGGGCTTCACACACTGAGCAACATATGTCTGGCTGAGGTTTGTTTTGGACAATCAGCTACTTTGTGCCCAGCAGCTCCTGTGTGTTGCAGCAGCTGTGCAAACCCGACACCCATCTACACCCGGCCAGCTCCAGTCTCTCCCATGATGTCATTCATGGGTGAGGTCAGTCCTGTCAGTGCATGTCCAGTGTTAGTAGGGGTTTAGGAGTCCAGCATGTCCATCAGATCACAGGTGCAGCGTGCTGAAAAGCAGCTGTACAAGCTTTGACTTCAAGAAACAGTACCTTTTCATAAGGTTAAAAAAGTCTGGCTTAATCTTGATTACCTTGATGTCAGCTTGTATGGCAAGGAAGTCCAATTGTCTTAAAAGGGATTACACCATATCCTGACATGTCCAGATTACACCATATTAGAGCTATGAACACCAAAATATAGATTTTAAATGATTCAATACAATGGTTTTCATTTTAGTAGTAATGTAAGAGGGTTTATTCTGACAACTACAGTGAAACAAGATGGTAATTAATAATCTGTTCTTCTTTTGATGACAAATGACCTTGGCCACTTTAGTTAAGGGCTCTTTAGAATTTCATGTGTTGGGATTTATTAGCCATTTCTTGGATTTAAAAACATTCAGTGCCATGTTTACCTTGCTTTTTTTTAAAGTGGCTTTTTTTCTAGATATCTTCCAGTTGCTGAAATATTTTTGCCCTCTCAACATAAATTTTTTTTTCACAATGTCTAAGATTTAATTTATACTGTCTCAAGATATAAAACCCTGTTTATTTCTCTTGAAATTTGAAACACAGATTTGCTACGGAATCTCAATGAAAAGGTATTCTTAGATTTAGCGCGTTTTGTCTGTAGCAATGTTGAATATGATATAATTCTGTAAAATTATTTGAAGTTCAGAAAAAAGCCTCCTGCCTCATTTTAACCATGTTTTACAGTCTTCAGTCCCAATCAGGTAACTCTGATGTAAATATATAACAATATATATGCATAGATAGAAAAAAAAACAAGAAGAAATGTTTGAGATTTTTTTTCTTTTTTTTTTTTTTTCATTTTCCAGATCCTATTTATCACATACACATACATGCAGTGAAATGTTTTTATTCCGCATATCCCAGCATATGAATTATGAGTTTAATTACAGATTGTGATTTATTTCATATTACAAGAAATGTCACTTGGCACAATGGCTCCAGGTTATCCTAACACAAAATGACATTACTGACTGAGGGAACAGGGTTTCTTTCCCAGAGAATAATATTACGCTGCACATTATTCACGTTTTCCTTTGGTGCATTTGTTCATAGATGAAGTCAGTGTCAGAACTCTCTGAAGGGATTTCTAACTGAACATTGCATAATCCAATCTGTGAGCCTGAAACTTAAGATTTGAGGAAAGTGCACCGCCATTGAGTCACTGCACCACCCAAACATATGAGTCAGTGGGTGGAATTATTTTCAAGATAACAACATAGCAGACCCTTTGACGTTATGAACGAATTCTTCGAATGATTTACTTTGAAGTTAATAGTCCACTACTAACTATGGACTAACAGTACAAAACAAAAAAGTAACAAAAAAGCCCTTTTGCTATGTAAGAAAGGGAAATGTCAAAGCAAAGCATTTTCATTTTAGTCAAATCTAAGCAACACCATGAACAGGTTCCAGTGCTTTCAACACATATATATGCAATATGGAAACAATTTCATGTACAGTATAGCTTGGAGCTCATTTAGTTAAATGGCCATCATGTGGTGAAAGCTCACTAAAAACTCATCCAATCCTCAAAGACCCTGAAGAAATATCAATGCATTTTCCCACCAAGAAGCAGAAAAGTCCCAGCAGGTGCAGCTGACATCAGCAACGTGTCATTCTGCGCTCCTATTGCAACAAAAGCATTTTCCCAGCACAAGTTGCCTTCTTTTGTACCGTCAAGTACTCAACAGTTATTTACCCTAGAACTCTCATTTAAAAACAAAGGCAAGAACAACGTAACTAGAGTTTCCATGGTTTTTCTTTGAATTTTTAATTAAACATTGTGGTCTAACTAACATTTTTAAAATAAAAAAAATAAAAAATAAAAAAAATACAATGCTCATAATCCAAAGGTAATTACACCTGTTACATACAAGTCATTTATTTAAGTGTACTATTAGTACACTTAGTTTAAACTATAAAACAATAAGTATGCTTACAGTAAGTGAACCTATAGTACCTAACCTAACCCTAAGAATATAAAAAGGGACATGTCGCATATGAGCAAATTGGGATATTATCATTCATTCCAAGGGAAATAAAAGGCTGCCATACATGTTAAAATTGCAGAACTTGAAATTTATCAACTTGGCAAATTTATACCAGGCTTCTTTGTTTAAAAAAAATTCCAGTTCTAACTAATTATGGTGTAGCGTCTCGCGTTGGCGACTAAAAGGCTCTCTTCTGATCGCGAGACGTGTTCCGAGAAATGCACGAGAACCAGGCGCAGGCTGCATGAATATAGTCTTTATTCTTGGTTATGCACGACTCGGCAAAAACTCCCAACAATGACATGAACCATGAAACAGTTAATCAGCCGTCCTGCTCTTACGCCAGCACCCTCTTTTTAAACTGGAACCTGATTACTGAAAACATAACTGTGAACAGGTGCGTGTGATTAAGAGTGAGTGTGATCAAGGGTGTGTGTGTGCGTGAGTGAAACACAGTGACATGTGAGTGAACCCTACATGGTCCTAAAGCCCTTCGGGCGGCCTTCCGGGCCAATGTCCATGCACGTCACATATGGTATGATATTAGGATGTGACATATGCACACTTTTAGGGAGGACTGCAGGTCAGGATTAGGTTCATTTCAAATGATGATCATTTGGATGATCACATTGATCATCTTCCACTGAAGTAATGACTTTGTTGACATGGATTTGGGAATTATTTATCTTTATCCATCTACCAGAGGCGTGCAGACTTTGTGCCCAAATAGACAGACAATATTAGTATAAAATAGTTTGGCACAATCCACCATTCACTTTATTTCAGTTCCAGAAGAGAAGACAGGATGAGACACATAGTATGATGCTGCTGCCGCCACCATGCTTCATTGTGGGCAGGGCAGTCTTTTGGTGTCTTTTTTTTTTCAACAACATAAAATACAAGTGCAATTCGAAGCCCCAGTTCCTGCTCAGAGGATTATTAATATGGCCAACTGTGGAAAAAAGGGGTCTAAAAACGTATTTTGCTAAGAAATCCTTCCACAAGGGAAGTTACACAGATGAAGACAGCGTTGTAAAAGAGTTTATTTTTATATTATAGCATTACTCATTGAAGCATTAATCCTTCAATGATATGAGCAGTGTTTCCAGCAGGACATTGTCCCTGTGTACAAGTCTGTGGTTCGCCAAGGTTCAAGTAGGAAAACTGGAGTGAACTCGAGCCCCATGTTTAACCTGACTGAAACCTTTTTGGGATGACCCAAAACTGCATCCCATACACCTCCTCACCCAACAATAGCTTCGAGCTCACTAATACCTTGTGGCTGAATTGGAAAATCCCCAAAGCCACACTCCAAAATCTATTAAAATTTTCATTGCTTTTTCATAAGTGTGGAGGGTATTTTATGATAATCTGGGGTAGGATGTTTAAAAAAATAAATTAAAAAAAACCACACACACACATCTAGTTATAACAGTTAGGCGTCCCAACACTTCTGTCCATAGAGTGTATGTGACTATATGTAGGATGCTTCTCGTTGATCAGAAGATATCAGTGTAACATCTCGCTTAATCCGAAGGGCAATCTCCGGATGGCGAGACGTGATCCGAGCAGTGCAGAAGATCCATACGCAGGTTTAGAAAACATCATACTTTATTTTGGTGCACGAACTCAGCTATAACCACAAACGTGAATGTAACAATATATATAATGAACCACGCTGGTCTACGCCAGCGCCCTCTATTTAAACTAATAATCATTAGTGATAAAACAGATACAGGTGAGCGTGATTATGGTGCGCCTGACCGTGAACGTGAGTGCGTGTGTGCGTGTGTGTGTGCGAACAGTCTGTGACATGAGGCACGCGCGTGCACAGTCTTTTAGCGCCCTCAGGCGGTCGTCCAGGCCACGGTCCCTTGATGTTACAATCAGTACTGCATTTTTCTGCCATGGTTTTGGTCCATATGTCCTATTCAAGATGTGGGGGACACTGATTGTGATAAAGTAAATCAAAATATTCTTTTTGGTGGCCTGTTCTATAAAATTAAACAAAAATTGATGATAGTGAAAAAAATAATCATAGTGGTCTCTTCCAGGATGAGTGTGTGCTGTGCACACATGTGAATGTGTGTGCACGTGCATGTGTGTGTGTGTGCGTGTGTGTGTGTGTGTGTGTGTGTGTGTGTGTGTGTGTAGAAAAAAAGAGTGAATAAGAAAAGCTCAATCCCAGTGAGAAGAAAGAGAGACTTGACAGCTGCAGCTCGGAGTGGGTTATTAATCGGGAATTCAATAAACACATACCAGATTCCTGAGAAAATCTACACTCATGCAGATGCTCCTGTCAATACTTACGTTATGACCAAGCCGACTTCCTGTGCAGAATAATACAGCAGCGACATTTATCACAGCTACGAAAACAGCATATCATTAAAAATTACAGACCTTGTATTAATACTGGTTTAAAATAGAATACTTTTGGAAACATATTTATTAAACTAGTCCACTCGTACTTATGTCAGTGATGTGCAATATGACACACTTCTGGGTTCTGTAAAGCCATGTTTAAATATTGCATTGATTTAAAAAGTGTTCACAGTGGTATTTATAAATTAAACAATGGCCAGATTTTATCCTCAAAACAAATACCAACAACCATTTTTTTTTACACCAATAAGCAAGGTTATTACGCATAACTACATGTCCTGGAAGTGTCAGTTGACTGGCTAAATTCAGCTTAATTCAAAGACGAGACGTCTGAACTCACAATTACATCATTTCTCACGTATTTTTGAGTAACAGAGCCGGCTAACAATGACAAATGATGTATCTTTACCTTCTAAATATGGCTGTAGAGTCAGTGTTATAGATTCAACAAGCTAATCTGTCTGTAAACACTTTGTGTATTGTTTACAGTTGATGCTGAGAGCAGCATTGTTGGGAATGTTACTTTAAAAAGGTAATTAGTTATAGTTGCTAGTTACTTCTAACAAATAGAACCGAGTTAGTAACCAATTAGCAGGGAAAGTAACTATTGTGTTCAAATATGTGAAATAACATGGCTGCCCTCAACATTAAACATGTTGAATGAAATGGAGTTGACATCACTCTGACGCCTGGTCGCTGGTGTGTGTGACTGTGCATATGCTTGTGTGTGTGAACAACCCCACTAGCTACTCTGCCTCTGGTTGGAAAACGATTGAAATTTACTCTACCTAAGCCAATCATCAACATTTGTGGTTGTCTCCCACCCACCTCCGAACACACACATCACTCATCATCAGTTATGTGCCCCACCCCACAAACATGCACACACCAGAGAAAAAAGATTGTAGGTCCGGCTGAGAGAGAGGCTGCTCGAATACAAACTGCCTGAGCTCAATTATAGTAACAGAACATTTTATTGTCAGTAACGGTAACGGAGTTGTAATGGGGGAACAGACATTCTTTTGATAACTTGTTACTGGAAACAATAACGCCGTTAGTTACGTTGTTTATTTATAACGCTGTTATTCCATTCATTGGTGAGCAGTCAGGTGGATTTGATGGCAGATGCTATATTCAAGGCTGAGGAGATATCTGTAACTGTATCTCAAGTTGGTTTTAATCAAGTTTTCATCCATTTTTCCATCCATGTGTTTAAAATCAATTTTGGTTGAAAGTATTACTAAAAAGAGTCGACGAACTTAAAGCCTTATTTCTCATTAAAAGTTCAAGGAGTTTTTCTTTGCCACAATTTATATTAAAAAATAGTCATTTTTTATATAAATTTTGCATTTCTCTAAAGCTGCTTTGAGACAACGTATACTGTTAAAAGCACTACAGAACAAATATGAATTAATTGTCATTTACTGGTGATGACTTCTACTAATCCTATTTATATAACTGAGCAGTTGGTGGTTATGGGTCTTGCTCAACGGCCCAGCAATTGCAGCTTGGTGATTCATTGAGCTCATGATTCGTGGCAAGTCCAACACCTGAGCTACTATTTACCCACAAACACATACTGTATAAAGCATGAAATCTCTACTAACAGCCTGAGACAAACACACCCACTCAGGGCAGTCATAGAGACAAGAATTCCACAACCTGTTCACACTGTGTGTGTAGGATGGAAGGTCTAAGACAGGGGTCACCAACATGGTGCCCGCGAGCACCAGGTAGCCCGCAAGGACCAAATGAGTAGCCCGCGTTTAAAAAATAGCCCACCATAACACCACTTACCAGTGATCTGCAACTATATGTTTCGTTGCTATTCTTTTTTAAATCAGGCTTGCATTAATCTAAGTTTGAAAATATAATTACTTATATTTATAGAAATAAAGTGATGCATCATGAATCTGTTTCCTAGCTTGTTCAATCATTGCTGCTAATTATTGTGAGAAATCATTAACACGATCAGTGTCTTCACATATATGAATAACATTAATTATAAATAACAATTAAACGTAAATTAAACAAATTTGTTATTTCAGAAGTGAATACCAAACTGGTAGCTCTTCGCATTAATCGGTACCCAAGAAGTGGCTCTCAGTTTTTGTTTTCCTTCTGTTCAGTGGAAAAGTTAGAACATCATTAATTAATAGCATTTACTAAATAGTTATCCATTCAGCTGCATTTTGTATGCCTTCTAATTAAAGTCACTGATGGGAAACCTGTTTGTTTTATTACTATTGATAACTGATTATATAGAAGAAAACGACACCTCTGAGTTCACACACACAAACACACTGCCACCTTGTGGATTCATTCAAATTCATTGAAAACACAACACTGTGCTAAGGGCTCCCCCTCCAGATTCCATTATAGCATACGTCACACACGTTAATGAAGGTCGATGGTTCAAAAGATAACGTGTGATTAAAATAAACTCCACAGAAAAATCACATAACGATATTTTATCGTCATGTTTTATTCAACTGTGTATAACTGTTTTGGATCTCAGATTAAATCAGAGACACAAAAGAAATGTTTTGGAACTGAACCTAGAAATAAATATAAAGGAAAGGAACCAAGCATGCCTGTCTCCTTATAGGAACACTTCTTTAACTTATTTTCATTTGTGTTCAGTTATCACTGCTCATCCTGCTCAGGTTGAAATTATTAAAAGAAGTTTCACCTCTATCGGATTATCAAAATACAATTGTATTCTCTTTATTGCTAAAGTCGTCCTGTTTGTAACCCAGTATGTGTCCAGAGGTCCACTCCTGTTACAGGAGATAGATAACAGTGAAAGTGCAACGGCAAAATCTCTAGTGCCATAACTGTTTGCTCTGGCAAAGATCTACATCCTGGGGGTTAAACTCAGAGTTTAGTGTCAACCCAAATTAAAAACAACTGATTTAGCTAATCCTTCAGGCTTATTTGAAAACTGCATGTTGTGTTGGAACTAAATGCAGAGCAGAGCTGTAGCCTTACAGGAAATGAGTTTGACACCCCAGATATGTCATTAAGACATTATGTTTTTGTGAACCATAAGAGGTCACACTGGATGAACAAAAACGAAAGAAATCAAAGTATTTAACCTTGTGAAAACAATTAGCAAGAACTAACATAGTTAAAACTCTGGATAACTAACAATGTTCAGATAAGAAACTATTTATGAATATAATTTATCAACTGAAAATATCCATTATAATAAACTATTATCCACAGTGGCAAAGTTGGTTCCATTCCCAATCAGGGTGTTTCTGTGTTGAGGTTGTATGTTCTCCCCATGCTTGTGTGGGTTTTCCCCGGGTACTCCAGTTTCTTCACGTCTCCAAACACATGTGATTGGGCATATGTGTACTGGCTACTCTAAATTGTCCATAGGAGTGAATGAGGGTGAATGTTTGTCGGTCTCCAAGTATTAGCCCTGCGATTAACAGCCGATTGTACAGAGTGTACCCCGCCTCATGCCCTAAGTTAGCTGGGACAGACTCCAGCGTCCCCGAGACACTGAACAGGATAAGCTCTAGATAATAGATGGATGGACATGCAACATTCAAACCTTCTAGGTTAGTCTGCATTAAAACTGAAATGAAAAGAAAAGAAAAAAAAACCACCTTAAACTTTAAACGAACATGTCAAATCTTTTTATCACTTGCATATAAATTATTTAAAAGTTACAAAAACATTAAATGGAAAGACCCTGTTATTGATCAGTTTACTGGAGATTTTACTCAAATGCTACAGACTATAAGAAAAGCGTTTAGTCTCACAGTGACTTTAATAACCTGTGGAGAGATGGAGGGCTTTTACCCGAGTAACCAGGACACATGCACCAAGTATGTGAGCTGAGCTACTGATAGGAGAGAACAAGGTCTAGCTCTCTAGGGGCTTCAACTTACCAAACACTACATAAGTTATGTGCAGTCTCCATGTGCAGCCCTTTTCACCAGTAATAGTCTGTAAGTACCAATTCTATGGCTCAGCCTTCGGGTTTACTTATGCATCAAAAATGTAATCCAATTGTGACTAACATTTTACAGATAGACATTTTCATACATAACTTTCACACATAAGCTGTACCTGACACTAGATTAATGAAAAGATAGATGGATCAATAGGCCCATGAGCCATTATATTATGACCAATGACCACCTTCCTAATACCTTGTTCCTAATATTGTGGTAGTCCCCTTTTTGCTGCCAAAACAGCTCTGGTCGGCCGAGGGATGAACTCCACTAAATACCTAAAGGTGACTGATATCTCAAATTTAATAAAATTAAATATTTTATTCACTAACACCTATGAATGTCTTTATTCAAAGTTCTAGAGAAAAAGCAACGAAATGTAGGTACTAAAAATGAACAGCTCCAAAATTCAGCAGATGGAAAGGTTCAGTTGCTTAGCAGACACGGTTCACTGAAGACAACACAGGTCTGACTCCCAGCTGTGCCATGAGTAATACACAAAGTAGAGCTGGCCAACATTGTTATGAAGATGATTAAAACATTGAAAGGGAACACCATTATTTCAACAATTAATAAGTACAAATTATTATCGTATATAGTCAGGAATTGTATAAGCAGCAGCTCCAGGGAGCTCTCCATACGTATGTGGTCAACATATAATTGAATTACAGGATTTTGCTGTATTTACACAATTGGGGCCATTAGAATTCCTAAGATTGTAGCAAATAGAAGATAATGAAATAAGCAAAATAATGGTTCACGTTTACGACAAAAGCTTACTGCCAATAAAACAGGATTAAAAAAGGTAAGATGATGCACCTGATCAATAATCATGGTATAATAAATGGTAGGATACACAACACTTTCTGCTTTTTTTTGTTTTGTGGTGGTTGTGTTACTATACAGTATACAGGATTATTTATAGTCATTCAGAAAACCTTATTCTGATTCTTACCAGTTGAAAAAAAAAAAAGCAAATGCAGAGGGGCACACTTTCACCGTATATTTTTATTTACTGACCAGTGTTGCATGTTTTGGCTGAATCAATGTCTCCGTGATAATAAATAAATTTCGCGTGAACCTAAGAAAAAAATCCAGCTTGTGTCCGAGTCACAGGAAATAAAATGAATTGAACTCAACTCTCAAATCTTACCTCCATTCTGAAGTAAAAAAAAAAACAATGGCATTTTTAACACCTCTATAAGAGGCTGAAACTATAATTACAGAGTTATTTAACAAGAAGCATTTAAATTTAATTATTGTGTTGCATAGCCCAAATCCGGAAAAGACTTATGCAGAAATGACTCTCAGTTCTTCTTGCACGTTTATTATAATTACACCTCAGTGTAAAACAAGTTCTTCACTGACAATCGGATGTAGTTAAGCATGCATGTCACGTTTCACATAGCGGGATAGCAAACAACTCACAATGATTCAATTGATCGCTTTACTGTGGCAGTGGGAAACAGCGCAAATGTAGACATGATGAATAAAATCTTTTCAAGAACCATTACATCACTCTGGAAAGTTACACATGTTGACTGCTAAGGAATGACTTTTTCATGTCTTTTTGGTCCATTCCATTAAACTGTTTTAAAGACCAAACTAGTTTACAGACATGTTAAGGCAGATAAGACATTTTTTTCACTGATCAGCTTAATATTCTTCAGGATTTTATCAAAGTGCACATATTGGGAAAATAATTCAGTGTGCAAGTACATACTGACCTAAACACTAACATAAAACATCCAACAATATTTATAACAGGGAACTAGAATGAGGAGAACACCCTGCAGCATACTCATATTCTACTATGAATAACTCTTACTTTAAAGGCAACCATGAAAAAGGTAGTAAATTTTCAAGTTTCACTCTGTCAACAGACAAGATTGACTTCTTCAAAAGCATGTACTTTCAACATGACACTGAAACCCAAACGTATTAAAAACCCTCCAACCTAAATAAAGTCTTCAACAGGCAGTTATAGGTTGGAATCCTAAGCAAATGAAAGTCAAATGTGTCACAGTGCAGTGCCCATGGCAACGAGCAAGAGAAATGAGCAACAAGAAATCGTTAAGTGATTTTAAAACATACTCTAAAGAAGAGCCAGGTTAAGCTTAATTCCTCGTGATGTTAAAACGTTTGATACGAGTCCATCTGTAAATGGTTTGTCTAAATTTCATGCCGGAAGAAGGTGGATAAGAGCCTGAGACGTGAGCTCTCCTCTAATTCAGATCCGGTCCAGAGGTGTTTTGGCGATCAGTCAAGGCCTGCTAAAATGCAAAGCAGGTTTCCAGTAATCAAAGCTAGGCCAGACACACAGATTGTGTGCAAGACCCAGACACGTAAGGGCTAAATTAAAGTCAGACCAAACAGTGTACGCATTTAAGTTTGCCTCGTTCACTTTTCCTTCTGACCAGCCTTATTCATAGGTAGTTGTTGAAACGCGTGTTGCTATAGTGGTAGTTTTTCAGCGTTTTTAGAAAGGCTCTGTAGTAGAATCTTTTGAAAGGCGTCATCAGACAGCTCAGGGATTAGGAACTCCAGTAGGACATCCCACAGACAGTAAACCAGGTGCCTGAACAAAATGAGGCAAATGTCAAAAGGTACTTGAGTCAAGATGTTCACCATACACTTAGAGCATATCCACTACTCTATATATCCTACACTTCACACGTTTTGGATACTGTTCTCAGGTTACTGAAGTCACTATAAAGCTGAAAGTATGTGGACGCTCCTTTTTAATTCAAACATTTAACCCACCATGGGCAATAGAAAAGTCAAGGTTGCAAACAGTGCAGCAAGCAACAGTGTCATAACATGGTCGTTATGTCATGCGCTCGTTCCTCTTTTCACGTTTTCGCCCTTGCCTCTACGATTACAGGGATATTATATCTAATTTGTGGGCGTCAGGCAGCCACTATGAAAATGCAAGAGACTCCTGAACTTCCGGGAGAGGTGGGATGTGTGCAAATGCTGAAGCAAAGAGCATGTAATCGCCTAGCCTCTGTTGCATCACTCATTCATTCGTATACTGCTGTTGCCTCAAACAGCCTCTGGATGCGGAGCAATTTAAAAACACAGCTAGACTCTGGAGCAGAAGAAAAATTTCTATAGTGATGAATTACAGTCTAATGGACTAATTAAGAGTTTTTGTATGGTTTTGACTATGAGGCAACAGTTTGAGGAAGGCTTTCTTTTCCCCCTTAACATGAATACACTCCTATACACTCTGACAATCTTCAACATTAGAGCCGAACAAATTCTCTTTTAGGAGGTACTCAAATTTAAAAAAAAGCCTTTCCAGAAGATTCAGACATTTTTTTAAAGCTGCAAGGGTGGGTAACTTAACTCCATATTAATATAAATTGTTTTGGCTATGGATGTCTGAAAAGCTTATATGTTATATGCTCATAATGAGCAGGTGTCCACATACTTTTGTCCATAGTGTAACAGTCTGGTGTCTAAGTCTCTAAGTTAGAGAAGCAGAAAGGAGATATTAGCTATTCAATAGAGTTGTTTAATAAAACAATCCACCTTGCCTAATGTTAAGGAAGGACAGTTCGAGTGTTACATCAGTGTTCCTACTGATAGATTAACTTTTCAGAAACAGTCACTGGCAAATGAGACTCCAAATTCTTTGACTAAATCAAAATAGCTCAGTAGCAGTTAACCAGTTGCTAATAATATAATAATAATAATAATAATAGTAGCTAATAAGAGGTTCTTGAGAATGATAGCATGAAATGGAGATATTTTGAAAAAGCATGTATCTTTTGTAGTTCTGGGGAAAACTGACGTGAAATAGTATTCAAACTCCAGCCAGGAGAATAGTAAAATAGACATCACATCACAATCGCAATACGTGAGAATATTTTCGCTTTTTTTTGTCTATACTGTGCAGCCCTACTTCTTTGAGCATTAATACCAAGTAAATTTGTTATTGTACACAGACTATTTTAATGGGTTGAGATAAAATCTCCCAAAGAAAAAGAAACTGTAAGACTTGTGATTTTTTTTTACCTGTTGCATAATAATACAATGCACTGTAACACAAGGCAGTATAAACTGTGTGTGTGTGCACGCGCGCTTGTCCTAAGCAGTCTTGGACTGACCTGTTTATGGTAGAATCTTGGAGAGAGTCAAGAACGACCTGCCAGGAATGCTTGTACTTCTCTGGGCCCAGTATCTCTAAAACAAAATCTATAAACATACAGGATCACATGGTCC
>JAOUQX010000041.1:5101852-5114321 GCA_028566295.1 Liobagrus marginatus | reverse complement strand
GGTTCAAGCCTCGCACCAGGCAAGCTACCATCATTGGGCCCTTGAGCAAGGCCCTTAACCTCACTTGCTCCAGGGGCACCATTTGTTCTGGCTGACCATGCGCTCTGACCCCAGCGTTCAAATTCGTATACTGGGATATGCAGAATAAAAACATTTCACTGCGTGTATGTGATAAATACGATCTGAATTTGAAAAGGTTCCTCTTTCAGGAAACTAACTTATCTTTACACCAACTAACTTCTTACAATCTCCGTATCCCATGTTTCCTGTACATTTCTCTTAAACATCCATTCCCATATTGGGCTAGTGCCAGACTACTTAGGAGTTCAGATTCATGCACACCTTTATCACACGCACAGCCTTTACCACAGCAAGACCCCATAACTGGCAATCACTTACCTCTCTAATACTCTTTTTAATACTATGTTTGTAGTGCTTGACTAGATAGGCCTCTTACTTCTCAAAATAACCAACTGAAATTCACTTACTCTTTCAAGTAACGAATCCTCTCTCCCAGGTGGGCTCTTTTCAAAATACTTGCGTTGCTCCGGAAGTCAGTCTGAGTCCCGTTGACTTGATGGCAAAAACGATTCTGACACTACTAACCAGTAATTGTCCGCCTCAGCTGGGCCCGGAGAGATCGAAGCATCCCACTTCTTGACACCAGAATGTTTTGGAAATTTACCTATTACTAAATTAAATAAATCACCTTAGAGAGAGATGGAAACGTTAGTCAAACAGGAATATTCTATTTATTGCCGGCAATAGGAAATTACTCTAAAATTTACAGCTCCAGCATAACATTTCAGACCAATTCCAAATTGCTGTTTGTCCCAGGAGCTTATATCTTCAGCCACCACAGACAGGGAGTGTTAGGGGTGGATCACAAAGGTTTTAGGATATAACTATCTATGAGATGATCTTTGCAGCTGGGTAGCTTAAACTCACTTCTGTCTCTGGTTTATTTCCTCTTTTCTCTACCAACCATTTGGTTGTCTTCTTAACCCAAACAGGAACAAGTAATAAACCTCCATTCTCAAGTCCCTCTCTGACCCTTTCCTCCTTTATACAACATTCTCACCAACCACACATACACAGACAAATAATGAGCTCAACCTTAACTACTACTAATATAAAGAAAAATTAATTAGTTAATTTAAACAATGTAATTACCATTGCATGACTTTAATGTAACTCTATTCAACTAAGGATTTAAGTAACATTTTAAATCACCTCCTACAATTACAATGGAATCTGGGATTTTACGGAAAACTTTGCAAAAGAATTCAGAGTAATTGTTGGCTTTTAATGTGTATGCCACACAAAATTAGAAAATTAGAAACACAGGATTTCTGTAATACATGCGTCACGGTTGTTTTAACATGGACATAAGGCCACTGTGATGCAGAAGAGGTAACGTGCCAATAAGCACTTATGTGGAGGTCAGCTAATGCTGGAATTTTTTTTCATCATTTGAAAATATTTGAAATGTGATGTTCACAGTTAAGTCTCATTGATTTGCAAAACGCTCTTAAATAAACAAGCTATAGTTGCATAATTGCTAAAAATAAACTGATTTACATGTCACTTATATGATTTATATGAGATGCGTACATCCCGGCAGCTTCCTAATGCATCATACACCGCATACACTGCCGGCATGCCTGCTGTGTCAAATTAGATCACTATCGACAAGGTAAAGACAAAACTTCATAAATCATACAAATGTAAGGCATTTCACTCTTCAACACTGTTAGTCACTATTATATGTAAAACACTTAGACAGTTGTGTAATTGGCATAACACATGCCCCAATCACTGAGATCAGAATTATAGCTTATGAGCTTGTAGCCTACATCATTATATGAATTGTGTTGCTGTGATGTGATGGGCTAACTGCATGAATGAAGAGAGTGCTCTGTGTGTGTGTGTGGATTGCTCGACTGACCAAATATTTGGGTCTCTATATGAAACACTGAATGTATCTCCTTAGAGGCAAACTATAAATAACAAACACACGATAACGATGTGAGGAGGCTTTTTCCACATTGGCTTCTTCTGACACAAATGATTTAAGAGCTATATACATTTAAAAAAACAAAACAATTCAACGATTAGACATTTTCCTGGTAAAAAGGTTATTGTATATTGTGTAGGAACCTTTTGAAGGATCAAATGTCAGTCAACTATGTGAAGGCTGTGTGCAATCTGACTTGCATGAACAAACAAGGGTGGACGAAAAAAATACTTTAGCCATGCAAATGTAAATCTTGCAAATCTTTACACAAGAAAATGATCTGGCACAATTTTTAGAATTCAAGGTGGAACTAATGATCAAGTTTAGGACCCAGTGACTACGTTTAGTGATTTTTATGGCCTCATGGAACACAAAAAAATTTAAAAGTCAAATGTCTTTGTTTTTTATTGATAGTTTTGTGTGATGACCCATCCGCTTGATATTACCATGGGACATACACTCAGGTTAAAGAGAATAAGACTTTACGCCAGCTTAGCAATGTCTGCTTGATAGAATCGTGACATTCTTCCTCTTTGCAATAAACAATGAGTTCATTCAGAGAGAAAATAATTCTGGCTTCCCAAGCAATACTGTAAAAACACAAAGAATTCCACATGGAAGCAATTCCTTAACAGCACTTGATCATCTTGCACAGAGCACCATGTCACCCAGTCTGCACACTGAGCAACCTGTGCCAGACGTTTGATTATTGTTCATTTGTTTCATAACCCTTTGATGGTACAATCATGTTAAAAAAAACAACATAATTTATCCAGAAGAAGGCCCAAGACTCTTAATCCATCTGATGCAACACAAAGCATCTGAGAACAATGTGAGCTAAGGTTTTTTGGAAAGTGAGGAACTGAAGTAGGTCCTCAAGCTCAGTGAAGCGCACATGCTCATCAGTTCAGTGAACGACAGACTAAGTTCTGTGACCGTAGGGAGATCTCATTACCCCCCTAGTACTCATATAAAAGAAACTTCGAGAGCAAATTGTTAATCTCTAGGTAATAGGTTACAGGTCATAGATTCATGCGTAGATGCTCTGGCCGTTTTGCCATAACGGGGTACGCCTGCTGTTTGAATGCACCCATGACCGAGCCGGTGGGTTGTCTGATGGGTAGTGGAGGGGTGACTTCAGTGCTAGTTGAGATTTCCATTTGATCTGCAGAAGACACGTCCATAGCGTGCTCCGAGGGTGACTGAAGCGTGGAAGATCCAGGCATGCTGGGACATCGAGGCCAGCAGTCACCAGGGAACTTCACTGGACTATAAGACAAGAAAACCAACTGGAAGATTAAACAAAATAGACAGCCGACATTGTTAAATTCTTGTGCTTGAGTGGTTTGTTGCTGGTCAGTAGCAGCAGGGGGCTTATACATTATAGGCCAACTGTTTGTGGACTACTGACCACTACACCCGTATGTGATTCTGAACATCCTTTTCCAGATAAAACTTCCCCTTTTACCCAGGACTATGGTACTTCGGTGCTTTACCAGAGGCAAGTAAAGAAAGTAAGTTTGGAAAGTTTTTAAAGCTGCTATAATGCAAATGATAACAGAAAGTATTAACTAGAAAGTGATTTAAATAGAATTAAATAGAAAGTAATAAGTAACATCCAGCACTATTGCATTCGTTTACTTTCATGTGTAAACACTCATACAGACAAATAGGAGAAGTATGTGAGGTTGCCTGAAGCCTCATAAAAGCCATAAATGTCTTGTAAAACTATTAATTATAGCTACAATTTTTATTGTGATGTAATTGCTCGACACGAATATTAATCTCTTTCTGTGTAATGCTACACATAATAAAAGACACACGTACATGCAGATATTAAATTTTTCTTTACCTCAGCGGAGTTCTTGGGCTTCCTAGAAATCTGCGAGGTGATCGGATTTTTGGCTCAAAGGAGAATTTCTCCTTAATGTTTTCCAACACAGATGGAGCTACATATGTAAAGCCCTGAAAGACAAATTACAACACAAACACAGTAAAGAGTTACAGAGGAGTGTTTCTTATTGCTTCTTACATCATATGAATGAATGATCCTGCCTTACCAGGAAGACCTGATTTGCACTTTCGCTGAGTGTGGAGTCATCAGGACTATCTACAGGAGTCTGACTGGTGAACTTCGAATCAAATTGGCTCACATCCTCAGCAGATTGCTGAAAAAGCAAAAGCAATGTTCATTCGACCCATTTGGATGGATTTCACTGCTTTGCCAACTACTAAAGAAACAATCGAAAAAACAAGCATGCAAGAACCTACCAGGAAAGGCTTGAACGGTGGCTCAACTTTGCGAGCAAGAAGATCTTCCCAGTTTATGAGCCGGAAGAATGGATGAGTCTAAGAAAATGAAAGATGGCATGAAATGAGATTTGTTTGCATTCACATTCACGGTGTTTGGTAAATGCTCTTGTCAAGATAAACTTGGGTTGAACACATTTTTACAACTGAGCAGGTGGGTTAGGGGGTCTCTATTAAGGGCGCAGCAGTAATCTTAATGCCGAGTGTTTCTTCAGAACCTTCAGAACAAAAGACTTTTGACCTTAATTTAAGTACATTGCCACAAGCTTCAGTGACTATTTTGTGCAAAATATGAATCTAGCAAAGATTAAAATTCAAGTTCATCTTCAACTTTAATAAATTAATTGTATAACTACAAAAAAAAGCTTCTTTACATTTAACTGTGATAAAAAAAATCAAATTATGGCAGTACGGTGGCAGAGTGGTCAGCATGCCTGCCTCAAAGCAAGGTGGTCATGGGTTCAATTCCCACCCAGGGTGTTTGTGTGGCGTTTGCATGTTCTCCCCGTGCTTACGTGGGTTTTCCCCGGGTACTCCGGTTTCCTCCCGCCTCCAAACACATGCGATTGGGCATAGGTGAATTAGCGACTCTAAATTGTTCATAGGAGTGAATGTGTGTGTGAATGGTTATCTGTCTCTAAGTGTTAGCCATGCGATTAACTGGCGATTGTCCAGGGTGTACCCCGCCTCACACCCTAAGTAAGCTAGGATAAACTCCAGTGCCCCTGAACAGGATAAAGGCTAGACAATGAACGAATGAATGAAAAATCTAATTGTCAAGAAAAACTGAAATTTTACAAACATTAGCCCAATTTACATGGGCATTTGTCAGTCATTAAAACGAAGACCATTCGGAATGAAATATTCCGGTTAACAGTTTACATGAGCTATCTATTCTAAATTGGTGTTTACTTTCTGGCCTTCAGCCGGAATAATTTTGACATGTGCACTGCTTTAAGTCGCGCCATGAAATTTTATTATTTACCGTATATTCAATCCTATAAAGACCGAATTGTGTCCATTAATCGAGCTAGTTGTCAGCATCTTGTTCTTTTTAAGCATGAGAGTGTGCGAGCGCGCGCTGTTCATGAAAACCTTTATGAAAAGACGTGCTACAAGATACTGAGCTTTTTGATAAAAATTACGTCAGGACCAGGCATGCGCTTCGGACGTACCCTCAAGGTATTCGGAATAATTTATTTACATGGAGTTTTTTTAATTTGGACGGGTTGTGAAAATTTTTATCCCACCTCTCATAACAGGATTGAATTTTTAAGCGGGTTGGGCATTTTCATTCCGATTGAAGTGTATACACGAAGCATTTTCATTATGATTGAGGTGTTTACATGGAGAATTTTCATTCCAAATGAACTTTTAAACCAATTATGACCGGAATCATATCCAATTCTCCATGCAAATGTGGATATAGACATTTTGGTGGTTATTAACCCTGAAGACTCATGGGTCAGTCTGATGTGGCCTATACAGCACCTTGTGTACACCATATGTTGAGCTGATTTTTGCAGTCTGTACATCAACCAAATGTAGTTCAATTGGGTACCGACCTGCACCTCTGTGGCATCTCCGGGTCCGGCTCCAAGACGAGATGAGGCAGTTCTTTTCAGCAGCTGGACACAAAAAATAAAATATACATATGAAACTATCCAACAGAAGATGCTCAAGAGACAAACATATACCGTATAGTAAACATATCATTGCAGTGGGTTCTGCCCTACCTTTTTAAGCAGGTCCCTGGCTTCTTGTGTGAGGTAGGGTGGGAGATTTAGTTTGCATTTAAGGATTTTGTCAATGGTTTTTTTCCGGTTTTCCCCAGTGAATGGTGGCTAGAAGGGCAAAAGAGTATCAGCATACATACATAAAAAAATAATAACAAACTAACGTCATACATGATAAACTGGCTGGAAACCTATATTTCGGGTAAATAAAACAGTCAGACTGATCACTAAAGTATACTTGAGCAGCCGGAACATGAGTCAGTCCACAGAAACTTCAATATCAGATTGTATTATCTGTGCATCACTAGTGTGTATCATCACTACTACACCTTATAAAAAGTGAAATAGCACCCACCCAACCCAAACACACACACACACGAGCTGAACATTTCAGTTGGAAAATTAATTTCAATTGAAAGGTAAATATTGAATTAATACAAATGCTTTTAGGTACCAGTCCCAAATTGACTATTGTTATCAACAAAAACAAGATAACTATTTCTAATTATGAACATGAATATGAAATATGAAAAATGACAGCAACTTCACTTACTGCCCCAGTTAACATGTCGTACATCAGGGCACCCAGGCTCCACCAGTCGACAGCGCGATTGTGCCCGTTTCTCGTCAGGATTTCAGGAGCCCTGCAATATTTTAAAACCAAACAAATAAAAAGATAATTAGAAAGTGATAAAATATGCTGGTGTATTGTTTGGTACACTAGTATTTCTCTTTACTGCTCATATAAGTTCCTGCCAAATCACTTAAAACGCCACCATCCACCAAAGTGCTTGTGACTGCCGCAGTTCTTCACAGCATAGCTGTGGATATTACACAACCCTGTGCTCTCCTTTACACTAAAACGTAAAGATTTCTACTTTCCTATTCAGATGAAATTCAATTTTGTGCAATTTTTGCCTTTACTGATGGGACAGTAGGTGGACAGGAAATTTAAAAAAAAAAAAAAAAAGGAGAGAGAGAGAAAGGGGGCGGGATCGTGAAATCCGCAAACCGAGAATCGAACTCAGGTTGCTGGAGCGCAACAGTACTGTACATATCAACACACTACCCACAAGGCTATTGTTTCCAATCTTTATTTTTTAGGTCAACAGTTATGAACAACTGACATATCATTCTATTTTGAAATGGAAACGACGTGGAAACCTAAAAAAAGTAGAAGATGAGCTTCGTAATCCGATTCTTTGAAACAGGTTCACTAAGGTAAAAGCTATAGAACCAAGCTTATAGTTGTAATAAACTTATCCAGGATTTAGCAATCACAGACATTAATGCAAAACCAGGCAAACTTCATAATATTCAGAGGAACGTGCCATCTACAATTCTGCTGCAGGATTGCGCTATGATGACTCATCATATGATTGCATCACAACACAAATTAAGCCAAAAAAAAAACCCCACTACAACCATCAGGGTGCATCACATGTCTCCTCACTGGTACCTGCTTAAAAGAAGAATCCTGTGCTTGCAAATTCAATTTAAGCAAAAACTTTGCAAGTTGCATCATACATTTTATACTTACATGTACTCAATAGTGCCGCAGAACGTGTGCGTGACCGTCCCGTCATGAATGGATTCCTTACACAGTCCAAAGTCAGTCAATTTAACGTGGCCTTCCAGAGACAAAGATAAACACACACTTATTCAACGGCAACCACTTGAATCTTAACAGCACACATAAAAACGTAAATCCTTTTAAGAAACATTAGCATCTTCAGTACAACCATAATCTAAAGCTATAACTACAGTGATATTATAAATTACGACATGTAATGTTCTTACCTTGGCTGTTAAGCATTATGTTTTCAGGTTTAAGGTCTCTATAGATGATGCCCTTTTGATGCAGGTGGCCGAGGGCCATCGAAATTTCTGCCAAGTAAAAGCTGAAAGTAAAAAGCCTCCAGGATCATTCTGGTGATTTTTATTTCATTTTGGCCAATCAAGAGAGCTCATCTGATCTGTCTATGTCTGAAAGTCAAAATCTTATACAATATAATAACAGTATATTGGAACAAGTGTTCTTAGAATAATATAATATTCCAACTTCTTATATTGAACCTTACAACTCTTCCTCATGTTACTACATCCTGGGACCTAAAGTAGGTGTTGGAAAAATAAAACTTGATGAAAAAGATTAGGATCAATTCTTACCAGGCAGTGTCTTCCATGAAGATGCCTTCTCTTTCTAGTTGCATGAAAAGTTCCCCGCCTGTAAATAACAACAGATACTGGTGATTAGAAATTTCATATTAGATTGAGCCATTTAGACATGCAGGAATGTAAAGAACAGAAACAAACAAATCTAGTATACTA
The DNA here is from genome assembly GCA_028566295.1 of Liobagrus marginatus. Taxonomy (NCBI): domain Eukaryota; kingdom Metazoa; phylum Chordata; class Actinopteri; order Siluriformes; family Amblycipitidae; genus Liobagrus; species Liobagrus marginatus. Next base: position 5,105,927 of record JAOUQX010000041.1, on the reverse strand, counting down.
GTATGAAGTATAATCCAGTTTATGGTGCCATTCTTCAACGACTATAGATTTTGTACATACTGATACACTTCCTTCACTATTCAGCTGTCGGCGCCTGTGCTGTGTGTAGTGCTTATCAGAATCCACACATTAGTAAATACAATTATCAAATCATTTGCAAATACGGCAGGGCCATTTTTGTTTCGCCTCTGAAAACGTAATTATTGATAAAAGTAGGGATGAGCATTTGAGGAATTTGAGCAGTTCGGGACAGAGGAGGCTGGAGACTCAGGCTTGTGAAACTCGAGTTGGACTTCAATTTGCCACTTTTAACACTACTGTAACGTGCACACTCTCGCACATTCACACTCGCAGATCTGTGTTCTGCTCTTTCTCTCTCAGCGCTCCACTCTCCGCCACTATTGCCCATTCTGCTCCACTCTCTATTCACAAGCCAGCATTTACACCAGCTTCCACAGTACTGCAGACTACTGATACATGCTGAAAAAAATGAGCATTTCTACATGTGCAAAAGAGCGCACCCTAGTGATAGTCAGTCCAGGAGCATCAAACACCTGATGCACAGGCACAGAAGTTGCAGGGATGTAGACGTATTGAACCTAACTTCATTCACTTTACCAGTCTAGAGCACTGCAAGGAATGTTTAAGTCAATTAAATAACGTGATTGACAAAATTCTTAACGATCAATTATTGATATTCTGTAGTGTACGAAGTAAGTCAATGAGAGAAACACAGGAGATACCTGAACATATTACATTAAGGGCATACGCTTTTAAATAAGATCTCTCTCTCTCTATCAATCATTTTGTACTATATCTGTAAAACTGCCCACTATTAGCAGAGGCGAATATATTCACCACACACACTACTACCACTGTGATGTGTAATCTATCCGTTGCACCAGAATAAGCAATGTAAACACAGAATCTCTTAATGAATAACAGGAATTTACAGGAGACGTTACAGCGCACACAGGATTTTCACACTAGCAGTTAAGTGTGAAACGGAGCACAGCACGCTGTAGTGAACCTGAGACTGCCAGCAGGAGGCAGTGTGAGTTCGGCTGCATTGCAACTGTGCTGCAATTCCTGCAAATGTAAGTAGAGCTCGGACTGGAGTCCGCACCTTTTCAGGAAGTAAAGTATCCCGAGTGTGGATTTTACATCAGTCAGTTCCACAACCCACGGGTAGCATGAGTGGCGCATGAGAGGAGCATTTTAGGACACAAAGCACTGTTTTAAGGACCAAAAACAAATCACCCTCAGATAGAGATACAAGAGAGATTATGTCCACTATACAACTAAGATGAGCTAATTTCACTGACCACTCAGATACTCGAGGATGAGATAAAGCTTGCCACCAGTCTGAAAGGCATAAATAAGATCGACGATAAAAGGATGCTTCACTTCCTCCAGGATGTTGCGCTCAGCCTTGGTGTGGGCTGTGTCCTTGGCATTGCGGACAATCATGGCCTAGAAAGTAAGAGTAGAAAATAAATAAATATTATACAGTACATAATTGTACATATCTATTGCTATATATTTTTAATAGTAATACTGCCTGATTTAACGATAATAAGCAAACCTTTTTCAAGACCTTCATGGCAAATATTTTTCCTGACGCAGCGCCGGCTACCTTCCGAACCTGAAATACCTGTAACAAAATATATGGTACATTTAACTGGGATTTCATTTGATCACCCGTATATACAGAGCTGCATTATTTAATGAGCTGTACCTTTCCATAGCCACCTTTCCCCAAAACTCGCAGCAGTTCGAAGCATTCAGGACGAATGCTCTCAGTGCCTTGGTTCACACTGTCCTCAGAGATCTCGATCTTCTCGCAATCGTCCATGTTACTGTCATGAAGAGATGTGATGGGGGGGGGGCATGCAGACATGCATTTGTAATTTCAGGATGCAGCATTAGCAGAACTAATGTCTGAAAAATTAATTAATGAATAAACTTAAGAAAACGAACAACACTTACAATTCGAAGCCACTGCGCTGATCCATGATGTCATTAATCTGAGCCTTTAGAAAGAACACAGTAAACAAACTTCACTGATCCACTGTAAATAACACTGTAATTAGTTAGAAACTCAAAAACTAACCTTTTAAACTCTTATGTTGTAAACTACGTCTTAACTATTTTAAGTGCCTAAAGCTAATTTAAGATCGCTCCCTCCCTCACACACAAAATATATAACATCTATATTAATATATATCTATACGCATATATTTATCTAATCTATTCCATTGTGGCCTGAGGAATTTGACGTGTAAAACATACTCGCAATAAAAATAAAAATCAAACTGAAACAACTATTTACAATTTCAAGGCTTACATTAAATATGATTTTAATAAACGTTAAGACTGTTTAATACAGGAGAACCCCTTTCTCCTCCTTATATGAATGCAAACAGTACTAAACATAACTTCCATATGCATAGAAACTTGTCTGAGTCATGTGGTATAATCATTTAAAATGCATATACAATAATGTACAAACATCCCTCTTACTCCTTCTTATTTATTACTTTCTACAATAAAAAGATAATAAATAAACTAAAGATTTCCCTAAATAGCCAGCATTTTAAAACTAGCTAGTAGGTTTATTATTTTTTTTACTTTTCAGTACAATACAGTCCAATTTATTTTTGTATGCCTATAAATTTAAATTTACCCATAGTAATTAAAATTATACTTTTTGTCTTAAGAATGAAATAGTTTGGAAAACGGAATGTTAGTGTTGAACATCGAAAATGTATTTATTATTATTAATAATAATAGCATTCAGTTCAGTACCCTTTTGGAGGACAATTGCGTTACTATTCTGAATGCAAAATACAGTTGTTTCTACACTATGTCAACTTAGTTCTATATAGAGCTTTGCTTCATTTACATCTGCACTACATACAGTAGAAGGAACCGGCTTCGGCACAGCTGGCAGTGAACTATGTAGTGTACATGTCCGTAAGTGCAAACATGAGCAAACGGCCGCTATACAAGCAGCAGTTATGTGGCTAGCTAGCAGTCTTAAAATATATGATCATGCATTCAAAACGCCACTGAAACAAATGGCAAAGAACGGGAAACTATTTCATCCTCAGTAATTATGTACATTCATTTTTTATTTAACGATTCTTAATGCTAGAAAGTTTACGAACTAAGAATCTACGTTAATATTAGCGCATAGCTATGTAGTCACTCAGCTGATTTCACCCAGGCTTTGCGTGTTAACTTTTATCCACACTCGTATTCGAACGTTATTCCGCCCCCTTTCGCTTTGATTGGTTCATATAGATAAAACTCATGGGTATACCAGTAAATACCGAAAGACTAGCCAATCGAAATGCAAGGGCGGGATTTTTTTTCTTCCTCCAACCGCAGAACGGGTAGCAATGCCAAACACAGCTGAGGCCTAAATTAACGTCTCTCACTCTCGGCATTTAAGGAAAGCAGGCCTACTTTAGCGAGCAAGCTAATCACCTAGCTGAAACAAGCATGCAAAGTATAGGGAGAGAAGTCAGTTACCTCCTCGAGCTCATCGTCGGAGACATTTTCCTCGGGCTGATCCAGATCTATATCGAAGACACCGGCCATGGTTTTATTTCAGAGCGTTTGATACACTTCCAGCGTGAGTGTACAGGTTGTGCTTCCCGCCTCATGGACGCGAACGCACCGTCGCCATGACCAGCTAGGAATTGCGCATGCGCGGTTCGGCACATCCCTGCGCATAAAGCACACCTCCTCATGGCGGAGGGAAACGCGCGCGCTGTTTTGGGAGCAAGCTAACTGTATCTCTAGTAATATTTGAGTGCAGTGGTGTGGCTCAGAGAGACAGGCAGTTCCACAGAACACCATCAGGTCAAAGTAAACGTTTCAGAAGATTCACGTAAATATGGTCAAGTAAAAAAAATAAAAAAAAAACCCTGTATGCTCTTCTCAAGTTCAAGTTTATTTGTCACAAATACATCGTACGGTACAAAATACAGTGAAATTCTTTAGTGACTCACTATTCGTTTGCTATAAGAGGGGAGGGGGGGATAGAGAAGGTACTGCTACTTATCTA
>JAOUQX010000041.1:5084090-5094387 GCA_028566295.1 Liobagrus marginatus | reverse complement strand
TTCACCATAACGTTGTTTCGCTGTTTTCACTGTTTTGCGCACGTTATAGGAAGCGGCTTTGTATTCACTCATGTCCCCCGGTTGCGAGCCCAGTGCTGTAAGCAGTAGAGTGAGATTTCAGCGCATCGCGGACAGTTTTATCCACCCACGGCTTTGGGAAATATTTTGATAGTGGCTTTCTGAATTAAATCATCAGCTAATTTCCCGATAAATCCCGTAACTACTTCCGTACACTCGCTGATGTCATCAGAGCTGCGCCTGAACATGTCCCAGTCTGTGTCATCTAGAGCGTCTTGAAGCGCGGCCTCTGATTTGTCCGTCCAGCGTGCCACCTCCTTCCTGACCGGAACTACCTGCTTGAGTCTACATAAATACTTGGGCAACAACAAGATGGCGGCGTGGTCAGACTTACCAAATGCAGGGCGTGATAGCGCTTTGTAGCCGTTCTTGAGCTGTGTGCAGCAGTGATCTAATGTCCTTTCGCCTCTGGTGGCACACGTGATGTGTTGATGAAAGTTCGGAACTGCGCGTTTGAGGTTGGCGCTGTTGAAGTCTCACGCAACAATAAGCACGACGTCTTGGTGGAAGGTTTGCTATGAAGTGAGCACCTCATGGAGATCACATTGTCTGTAAGCTATTTGATTCTATTAAGTTTTGCCCTTGAGCCAGAATGCAGTGTAATATATTAGGAATGGTCATGATTAATTGCTGCTCAATAATTGATCGTTAAGAATTTTTTCGATCATATTTTATTTGATATGGCGAATGTTCTTATCAATGACTATGTTGTGCACTATAGGCTACAGCAGTGGTTCCCAACCTTTTTCAACTCTCGGCCCACACAACCAAACACTTTTCCATGACCCACTGCAAAAAAAAAAAAAAAAACTCAGAAGCCAGACATTTTTACATATATTAACAATATTATTTATTGTAATAGTAATTGGTGGACCCCCTGGCCCACAGGCTGAAAACCACTGTGCTACCGTAAGTCTTCAATCTATATATGTTTCGCTACATATTAGATACCAGCAGGGGGAGTTAATAACGTAGGCCTAATTACTTTGCTGCCTGAACCAACTACCAGAGAAATCGAAGATAAACATGAAGAGAGAGCAAAGTGAAGGTTGGCAATGAAGATCATTGTAAATATTTCAGTACCGTATATGTCTATGACTGTCACTAGAGACTGTGTTTCTGTCTCTGTGTTCGATTAAATATATTTCCTCAAATATGTCTTTCCTGTTCTGTAGTTACTGCGTTCATGGCCCCCAGCATAAGGACGCGCTCGAAGATCTGGTGCGGCGGGAGGTAGAGTGCTGCGATCACCTTGCAGGAATATTTGCCATGATGAGTGTGGCAGGGGGTACGGGCTCTGGAGTGGGCACCTACGTCACCCAATGTCTGCGAGACGCTTATCCACGTTCGTTTATTCTTAATCACCTGACATGGCCATATGGATCAGGAGAGGTAAGATTAGTCCTATTCACACCAAACCAGATGATGCAGCTATTTACCCTAAACGTAAGCAAAGTGTGTAATGTTGGACATTTTATGCATTTCAAATTTACAGCTTTGATTTTAAGATGGTTCCAATTTTAAGATGGCACTCTAGTGGACTAGACAGCTTACATATTTTACAGTCTGCATCATGTAAAGTATCATGTAAATTATTTAGAATGTTTTTTCAACATTTGTATATTTTGCTACAGAGTGTTTTTAACATTATTTTCCAGCTTCTAAAGAACAGCAAAAACCTCTGGTTAGTAAAAAACATGACTGTAGTGTATGACTGTTACCGGGGTATTATAACAAAAATTGGACTCTAGACTACTTGGTTCCTAGTGCACAGTGTACACAGTACATAATTTGGAATGCAGCTTAAATGCCCCCCTTTAAACAGTGGATGATCATTTTCACCAAGTGATGTGGCTTCTCTTCTTTTCTCTTCTCCTCTCTGCAGGTTATCGTGCAGAACTACAATTCGGTTCTCACTCTGTCTCGTCTCTACACGCTGTCTGATGCACTCGTGGTGCATGAGAATGACACGGTTCACAAAATATGCAGCCAGTTGATGAACCTCAAGCACATCTCCATGTCTGACCTTAACAGGGTGATCGCTCACCAACTGGCCAGTGCGCTGCAGCCAGCGTACACCGCGGACTCGCCTGCTCACTACAGCACAAACCCCATGGGTAGGAGAGTGTTCCTGTTCATTTAAATTCCTTAAATTATATCAATCATACAAATATGACAGTTATTGACAGTAAATGTTTGTACTGACATTTCTGCACCCCACTGAAAACACTCATTATAGCTGTAATTTAAAATCAAGAGAATGAAAAATTATTTTAAAATGCATATTAATATACACAATGAAATAATTCAATGTAATATAAACTATCTACACAGTTGTCTGTATATTTATCTGTATATGGTGTATGTAATTTATATTAATTAAAATTATTACATTAAATTTCTTAAAAATAGATTTTAAATGGCGCATCGTATAATAGAGTAAAAGGCTGCGCGTGCTAGTGAAACTGCATTCTTTATTGATCCTTTAAATACCACATGCACAGCTACTGAAATATTTTGCCTTCAAAATTGGTGTGTATTCACACAACCGTTACGAAGGAAGTTTATTTTATTTTTTTAAACTACAGTATAAACCACAAAACAGTTAGGAACGTCGTATTAGGTGTTTTTTTGTTGCTGTAGCAAGCAAATCTAGGATTTCATTTCTAAAATGAGGCTCAAATTAGTATCTGTGTATCTAGCGTGCTTATTTCTAATTAAAAGCACTTAGTTGTTTTATATTTATGGATTTTATACATGGTGGTGTTAATTGCCAAGTTGTTGCTTTTATTTGCAATATTTTTATAATGTAAATTTTGTATTTTTTTTTTTATATTTGGATTCTTCTAACACCTTTGTTTTTCTGAAACAAAAACATGAAAAAAATGGAGATGCATATGTCAGGCTTTCAGATAGTTCCAGTAGAAAGTTTCTTGAGAAACAGGATGTTTTGTACAGAAGTCCTGGATCTGATGTCCAAGTTGCTTCTTTTAAACCCATGCACAGCTGATGAAGGACTTCTGTTTGAAAGTGACTCATTTTACCCGAAACTGACTGATTTATATATCTTACACAATGTCTTCCTCTAAATTGCTTAGTAAAAATGGCCTGCATACTAACAGAGGTTTAAACGTATCAACATGGAACAACCACCTGAATGTCTGCTTTCAGCTTGTCGATATTTACCTCAGAGCTGCAGTGTGTTGTGTAAAGTTATATTTGCTTGTTCCAGGTGAAATATTGAGCTCCCTGGTGTGTCATCCTGAATACAAATTGCTCCACGTGTTGAACATTCCTTACGTGTCTCCGACATCTCTGGCTTACAGTGTGTACACCTGGTCTGGACTTCTCAAACATCTCAGACAGATGCTCATTGCCAACGCCAGAATGGAGGAAGGTGATGACTGAACACACACACACGCAGGTTTTCTTCTAACTGATGCCTTTGTTTTGCGTTCAGGTATTGATTGGAAAGTGTGTGTGCCATCATACAGAGTAGAGCGCATATACACAGGTTTTAACAGATCGCTCGCTAACCTTCTCATACTGCGGGGAAAAGCGATTTCCTCTGCTGACATAGGCGAGTATCCCACTTAATCTATTGTCATGCTTCATTCTGAGCTTATGTGGCTAAGAGGCATAAAGAAATGTGTTTGGATTAACAGGAGCGTTTAAGGAGACTGGACTCTACGTGCCCTGGCTTCCAGCAGATGCCACTTTCCATACATGGCACTCGCCTGTGCCCTTTAGTGGCTATGAAAAGCTGGCCACTTTACTCAGTAACAGCCAGTCACTGTTACAGCCTCTCGATACTATTGTTAAGAAGGCGTGGAACATGTTTGCATCACGGTAAAGAATACAAAACACACAGTTCATACAGTTCAGGATTTTTATTTTCTTTGCCAACTGTTTTTTTTCTTTGTTCTTGACAGAGCCTACATTCATCAATACACCAAATTTGGGATATCGGAAGATGATTTTCTCGAAAGCTTTACCGTGTTGGAACAGATTATCTCCAGCTACACCCATTTGTGAGCCTACCTGATCGTTTAAAAAATAAATGTTAAGTTATTGCTGTTGTTCAGATGTATAGTGAAAGGGTCTGTACTTTTTTTAATGCGCTATACCGTTTGTAATACCCTGGTTTGTCATCTTCTGTACCAAGCCCACAATAATTAGTTTTTTCTGCAACAAGTAAAAATATGCAAAGCCTTTACACTCATTTGTTTATTGCCTCAATAGTCATGCAACCTTAGAGGAGAAAAATGGAAGGGTCTGATCATAGAAATGAGACCAAAACGAAAGTCTTGTTTCCTGTTTAAGCCCTTTCTTGAGAAATCCAGCCTTAACCAAACCGTCACAGTGAGTTTCTGTAAACAGAACAAGGTGTTGCTCAAGCGTATGTGCTTTGAGTTCCTCCGAGATGATAAACCCAAAATTTCAGTCAGCCTACAGACTGCTGTCGCCTTATGACATCACAGCCAACACCAGTCTGATAAGCTATCTGACGCGATGGGACGGTGAGAACACGCTGCTGGTCGCACAGGGAAGCGCCGACGGGGAATTACGCAAACCAGCTTGTTTCCTACAAGCCTGTGGCAAATTCGAACCTGTTTCACACGTCACATTCTTAGTCATCAAAAGACTTGCACATTCATCACTAACCATTTCCAGACAACTTGAGAACAAACCCAAGAGCAGTTATAGAGAACAAAAAAATAAATAAAAAACACTTACTAAAACCCTAGAACAGCTTCAAACCCTAATCAGAAACAGTCTTTTATTAACTACACTTACCTCTGAAGAGCTGGAGAGAATCCTGGGATCTGCAGGCAACTTGCAAGGAACGCATGAAAAATCTTGGACATGACAACGTGTAAGCAAATGATGCGTTACTTGGTTTTAATGTCCAACAGAACGAATCCAAGGTCTAAGAAAGACCTACAAGTTTTATAGCATCACAGAAAATGGATTAACACAAACATCATTCTAAAGTGAAATGGCTATCTAATGTAATGTATAAGGCCAATTCTTGAGTTTGCTAAAGTTAGTTAGCATCATTTTGTTCAGACTTCATTAAAACCTAAACGATCAACACAATGTGCAGAAAATTAGGAAACTATACAGATCTATTTGTGGTTGTTTTTTTATATTGCTATTATTTAGATTGATTAAAAAAACAGACTGCCCCTGAAAAAAAATATAAACCAGTCTCACAAACCGCAGCCCTGCCCATTCACACGGTTAACACAAGCGTAATAAATTATTCTTCAGTTTGATGGAAGCATGACCCTGACATGTTGCACACGGCTTTGCGACACATATTACCGTCCACGTTCTCTAATCAGCTCCTGTATCTCTGTAGAGATAAAACCCCCCGAAAGTTTCATAGTTAAATGCTACAGACAGGTTGGAAGAGGATGAGGAAGGGATACAACAATAGTACACAAATAATTACATGATGAACTAGTGGCCGTTCAGTCAGATGTTAGAGATACTCCATCGTTTTAAGATGGGAGCCTGAGGTGATTAAGTGGTGGTGCTCTTATCACTTGGTTTTCTCATCCGAATGCTTCCTTTGCTGCTGCCGCTTGGCGTAGCTCTGTGCCATAGAATTTATGATGGACAGAATGAAATAGCAGACCATGACCAACACCACTTTCTCAAACACCCAGGAGAGCCAGCTCTCGCCCTGCACACAGGAAGCGGACAGACGTTACTAATGAGTCTGCTGTAGCAAAAGATCCACTGAGCAGTAACAAACTTCCACTCAGCTTCCTTTTAGAACATTCGGAGTTATTTAAATGTATTGTAATGTAAAGTGGAGTGAATATTATTAATTGAGAGATAAAGCTGGATTTTTGTAATCCATATCATTGTTGGCTGAGAAACTAAAGACAGGAGTAGAAAACACCACAGCAGGTTTCTTATCCAACACGACTTAAATATCAACGCTGAATGAACCGGAGTCAAAATACAGGAAACACCGCTTTCCTGAGGTGAAAGAGAAACACGTGAGGTTCTTACCGCAGGTGTGCCGTCCCCGGCTGGGTGATGAAGCTTGGCTCTTTGTGCTTCCAGATATTCCCGGAAAGGTTTCTGTAAGGAAACTCCGACCCCGGGTATGGCCCTGTGAATACACCCAAACACACATCAGGCCAAATTCGGACTTACCATTATTAGCAGGACCCCGATGATGATCTGCTAGCATGCTGTAGAAAGTCTACTCGTGTTAGCTGTGCTCTCAGGCTGAGGTGGCACAGCACACTGAAGAGCAGATCTCCCAACGCTTGCTTATATTACCAAGGTTCCTGTTAGAACTGGTCTGGAGCTATTAATCAGGAAGTGAGTCGACATTGTGTCATCAGTGACATGTAGGAAGAACCGCCCAAGTTTGGAGGCGTGACTGTCAGTGACACGTATCTAATACACTACACAGCTTGTACACTCAGGGGGAAAGAAAGAAACAAAGAAAAAACGGATCTTAATGACTCAGTGTTTTAAAAGACTTCTTTGTGGATCGGATATGTAGTAGTCTGATCACTGATGAAACGTCATTGTAAATATAATCTTTAAAACTTTTTTTTTTTTTTTAACTGGTGACATAGAACAACTAGGTAAAACGCACACAATTATGAATGGCACAATTACACAGGATGTGCATGAGGGAGGTGTGAAAAACCTAACAGTCTAGTCGAATTTTGACTCTTAGTGGTTGCCAAAGGTGGTTAAATGCTACAACCCACTTCTTGTATTCTCCTCCACTTCAGCCGGAGAATCAGATTGTTTCACATTAACTCATCAGAATAACCCATCTATAGGAACATTGTAAGCTCTGCGAATGATGATTCATAGTATAACTAAAACCATGAGAAATGAACGCGATGCAAAAACGTTCTACGCAGAAGAAAACCATGGAACATGCAAGTCTGTGGGGGGAAAATCCCTTTTTGCCAAGTTCACATCCTGCTGTCCTGATAAACCACCAAGTGTCCTCCCAATTATTAGACTGACTGCCGAAAAACAAATGAGCTACTCTTTAATCAACATGAGAATCGACCTCCTGTGAACGGTGTTAAATCAGCACACTAGTTAGCTAGCGATGCTAACTAGTTCCACACTGCACACACCCTTTGATGAATAAAGGATCGCTGAAGTCTCAAATGTAGAATAAAGTTTCTGACTGATTGCAGGGCAACATTATTAAAAACACACTTTAGTTACCATTTTATACTTTGCAAATGTGTTCCTGCACAGCAAGGCTGACTTTGGACACTTCAGGGTGTATCGTTTAACTAACCGACTGAAACTAACATGAATTCTACTAGCACGAGTCACAAAGCGTCCTTCCTTCGGGAGATGATTACGAGTTCCACATTAACAAAGATTCAAACGGAACCCTTCAGGATATTCAGAATCAGAATTAAACCAATATGAGGCGGGAAAAGACGGTTTAGATTTCAGAGGAGAAAACAGAATGAAAAGGGCGAGAGAGAGGGAGAATAGTATTTTTATCCTGTAATAATTCCTGTTTTGAAACCGGTAAAGCATGAAGGAATGTTCTAAGATCTAGAAGTTTCCTTCTTAATCCAACTTAAACTGGAGTTCCTTTATTAAACTTTAGAGAAGTGTCACTGCAGTTATTTATTTATTTTTACATATTTGCTCTTCATTAGAATTCTCTGCTAAACAGAAGAATGAGGACCACAAACTAGAAAATAAAGAATTTTATACAAAAATAGGCCAAAAAAAATTTCCATATCAAATACATTTTTTATTCAACTCTGGTAAAAATAAGTCTAAAATGTTTTTAAAATGTTCTACATGCAGGAGTGTACCATGATCGAGAAGTTTCTTTATCCTCTTTAAATGTAATTTTTTAATATTACATTTTATGCTTAATGATTAAGATTATCCTGCAGAACACACTGCACTTATTACACAGATACACAAGTATTGTTAATTGCTTACTCCTACAGGAGTAAACACTAGTTTACTGACATTAACAGTTTATTAGCCTCTTCACGAGTGTCTGTGTGAAATGATATTTTAGTTATTGTGTTTTTAAAGCTTAACCCTGACGGGGAACTCTAGCATGAGTCACGCTCCTGGATTCCCATGATTTCACCAATTTTTCCCAGAGAACGATGAACGCGTTATTACTCACCCGATCAGGGAGACCATCTGCTCCACTATGTGCTTGCTGAACGTTATGATCACAAAGAGTTTCTACGGAAAGAGACGAGATATACAGGGCATTTCAGGCAGTGAATCAAGAGCATGAGTGATGAGACGCGGGTCAAACGAACATGAGGAGGGAAAAAAAATGCTTCAAGTTCTCTTTGTGTTTAGGAGATGCTGGAACATGCTCCCAGAAGGAGCAGTGAGATCACTGCCTGACACAAGCCCATTGCTGCCTTGATGACTCGTACAGCACCTCATGGGGTGTCCATTTTGTTTTCTCGCCCTTGTTCGAGACTCATCGCTTTAACTCGACAATAGTCTGCCATTCTGCTCCCAATGCTCAAGCTTGAGTCAGATGGAAATTAGGAAGTGTAACAATCCTGCCTGATGTTCAGTTGTGACCTCTGTGACAGTAGTACTAATAAAGTAGAAACGAATGCTGCTGTTTGAAGGACAATGTGCTTACTAACTACATACTTAAGCATAAAACTTATGACTTCAGCATAAAACTTATGACCTAAAATAACCTTTAATTGCTGTTCAGCCTACCTGAATGTGCATTTTAATAACCGCTTTTCCGATCAGAGTGGCTCCAAAGAAAGTCCAAAACGGGATCAGAAAATGGCCGCATGTGATCCCAGCAAGGTCAAACAAAGGATTTGGGATCTGTGGAAGAAAAAAAAGAAAAAATAAAATAAGAAAACATTAAAATATGTAAACAATTACAAACAACAGCAAGCTGAGATCCAGGATCAGACATTACAAAAAGAAATTTAGAAAATTATGATTCAGGCATCCAGGAGAAATAAGGAGAAACAAAACTGTAACAAAATTAAAAATTGCAATTTGTTTCGGAAAAGATTTTTGTAAATGTTAAAAAAAAATTTTTTTGGAGGGTTCAACTTTACATTAATTATATTTGCAACACAAGTAACTTTGGTTGGGGTGCTGTGATTTCAGGAAATCGTGGTTTTAATCCTGGTAGTTTTTCCCTGTAATTCCTGAAAGTGGGTAGACATATTACAAATTCATCTAAAAATGTATTAATTAATACAAAAAAAATAACCCAACTGTTTTAAAGCTTTATACGTTTTTTTTTAAACAATCAAAAAAAATATATGGATAAGGGCTGCTATTCAAGCTTTCAGAATCAAATGTTAAAATAAAACAGGATCTTGTCATTAATATGTACAAATTATTGTTTGTATTTTTTTTTCAATAAGAGTAAGAATTTGTTACATGCAAATACTTTAATAGTTTACTTAAAATGAAAAACAAAAAAAAGGCTTTTTTTTTTTTGTTGTATTCACTAACTAAAAAGTAACCGAAGGTACACAAAGACCCAAAATTTACAGACAAGCAGATCTATAACAAATCAAATTTTAATTTAGCTATGATTTATAATATCCACACCATTATTTACATTTATGTATTAATAAACACTTTTAAGCAAAAGCAAATTCATCAGTTTGTTGCTGATTCAATTTAGGGGAAAAACACTTTTACTTGTTAGTTTCATCTATCTAAGAGTTGCTAATATTTCACATGATAATCCTGAAAAGGAAAAGCACTATTTAAAATATATAAGTTTTATAAGCATACGGATCTAGTTCAAAAGATTTTTAACCCTGCACCTCTGCATGTTTCTTGTGTTTTTCTTACAGTTAAATGATTGTTGTAACAATTAAAAAAAGTGTATTTAATAAGATTTTTTAAAAATATAAAATTAAACAAGTGCTTATTAATTTGTCAGTCACATCTACAGATAAATGCACTAGCTGAACAGCACGAGTGTGGACTGTAACATACATACAAACGGTTCAATGAAGAGGAAAAGTAGTTTGATTCTTATTTTTCAGGTTTCAATTATTTCTTAACTGTTCAACATTCCTCCAATACATTTTGATTCACTTAAAATAAAGATTTTCTACAGTGAAGAATATTTAACAAAGGAAAAGTTATGAATATAACTATAATAACTAATTCATACATAATATGAGTAAGAAAAAAAAACAGTTTAAGTTTCTTAATAAAT
>JAOUQX010000041.1:5043968-5074637 GCA_028566295.1 Liobagrus marginatus | reverse complement strand
TACATTCGTGTTTGTGTGTGTGTGTGTGTGTGTGTGTGTGTGTGTGTGTGTGTGTGGGTGGGTGTGGGTGGGTGTGTAGTAGTCATAAACTTAAGATTGGGTGTTGGGGCAGATTTTCATTCCAAAGCTTCGTTCCACCGGTTAATCATCCCCCCATACTTCTATGAAAAAAAAAAAAAGCTAGAGCCTTTTGGTGAAACCGGGTGTGGACAGGAAACGAGTGATGGCACACTGTTGTAAATGAAGCAGCTGCTCAGGCACGCTGCAGTTCCTCAGACACTCGTGGTTCAGATGCATGCTAAAGCTGAGGAATGCCTGCACTCAGCATTATCACAACTGACGAGTCAGGAACGCTTCGGATCAAGTCGCAAGTCAAAGATGATCTAACAGTGGATTAATGATGCAGATCTGATCAGGTGACATTAGTTCACTCGAGAGAGTTAAAATAACTTTTCCAGACAAAGTGGCATGAGGTCACTAGTACAAGAGTCCAATAAAATGCACACACACAGTCATAACACACATAGCAGAAATGTCACAGATGCTAAATCACTCGACATTTCGCTCTTCAGCTGTTCATTTTTTTTTAATTAGCTTGCTGAGTCAGCAACATGTCCATCCAATACTGTGAGAAAGCAAATGCTCACGGCTCCAGAGTATCTGAGCCTGCAGCACAAACGATTTACTCAGCACAGTTAATTCAGAAGAAAGAAAAGTTAATTCAAAGATCATGTCTTAAAGGCTGGACTGGAAAAGTGCACCACGCTGGCAGTTTCACGTCCCCGTTTTGCAGAAAGCTCGGCGAGAACACATGCTAGTTATTACCGTGTCGTGATGACTTCAAAGGTGACCAGAAATCAACAGCTCTGACCACCGTCTGCTCAGGCTGAGTCAGTGCTCATGAGCACATCATTCCATCATACAGACACCATGAGAGTCGTCAGTGCTGAAACACTGCTCTTTTCAGTCATGTCATATCTTACTATTTGAGGGTACTGACATGACAAAAAAATCCAAATCAAATCAAAACACACAAGAAAAAAAAAAACAAGGCAAATTTACTACAAGCTGTTTAAAAAAAACCCACAAACATGCAGCACTATTTTAGGATGAGCCGACAGTTGATCTGGGGAATTTCCATATTTGACTGTGACGTATCAGTTAGTTAGTTAGCCTGTCTAAGGAAAATTCCAAACTCAGTTTTATGACAAAGTTAAAAAAACAACAACAAAAGAATACCTAATTAAAACATATCTCGATCATTTCATAGCTGCAGGTATTTTTTTTGTTTAAAACATAGATTAGTTCTCTTACCAGGTAAAGAAGGAAAGTGTGAAGGCCTGTGCCAAGGCCTACTGAAGACAAAATCCCCAAGCCTACCCAGTAGGCACACCACAGGAACTTCTTCTCCATGTACTGTACATACTGCAGGGAGGACAAAAAAAAAGGAACGAATAAAAGATTTTGAGGTTTGTCTTTCAGCAAACGTGATCAATAACGAGGAAAAAAATGTAACAAATAAAAAGAAAACAGTTCTCTAAACCAAAGCAGTACCTAACTTTAGATTTGTCAACAATATTCGCTGCATAATTAGATGGTTGATATGCAGGGAACACACTTGCATGTATAAGAAAATAAATATTCAAAGCTGTTTTGTGAAGGGAAAAAGAGCAGCACTCTTGTACGTCACCTTGGATAAGGGCGTCTGCTAAATACTGTAAATGTAAATGTGAAGCGTTGCTTCGAGCAAGTTGACACAGGATTTTCCTGTAACAGTAAATCCTCAACCCTTTTATTCCTCTTTTGTTGTACCACAGGGATTTGCATCATTAGTTTTCCTATTTATTAGCCAATAACATCTCTTCATCCGGTTATAGTTTTCCATTTATAGTTAATTTCATTCGACAGCCAAAAATGGTCGAGTCATGAGCGTCTTTGTTTACTCCCTCTAATTTTTATTTGTTACATTTGTAGATTTTGTCCTGAACACAATACATTGGAAAGTCCTTTGAAATAAATTTAAAGAAACAACATCTAACCATAGAAACAATTAGACAAATTTATGTAAAGCATTCACTACAGTTATAGAAGTTGTGAATAGCAGTAAATAGTAATGAAGTTCAAGTCAGACATTTTTCCTTCATGTATCTGTATTTTATGTAAGCATTTTTATTTTGCTGAGTTTATAATTGTACTCTACTAAATTTACACATCAAAATATCCTACTTTTACTTCATTAAATTCTGTCTGTCCATCATTATTTTGGCCTTATACTTTTTTTTTTTTTTTACTGTATTCCTAGCATTTGGTCACAACACACAGCAACTACCATCTGAAAAATCCATCTGCTGCACCTGACGCATCATTACGACTTGAGCTGTGATTTTTATTACAGTGGCGGAAGAAATGGCAGTTGTGCTCTTCACAGTAATGCTAACTGTAGGGGGTAAAAAAGCTCAAATTTGAGAAAACTGGGTGGAATTTTAAAAAAGCTCTGAATACAACACAAACGTAAATGAATGCAACGTAATTATAAAAAATTCGAATTAAAAACAGACTTTAGAATATGTAAACATCTGCTTAAAAGTTGCTAAGTAATCCATAAAAAAAACAAAAAGTGAAACCCCCTATAATTACAGTTATAAACTGTTCATTTATTTCTATTTTCTTTTTTTCCTCTAGTACAGCATATTCCGGGTTTTATTTCTGTAGTCTCTAAAAGCAAACTGTTTTTATGGCATATTCCAAAGGGAATATCACCTAATGCTGCTCTAAAAAAATGAAATCTACACAAGGAATATTGTTAACTTTATGCTTGTGTTTACTTCACAAAATCAGTGGTGGGAACATTTATTGTGATACTTTTTGCAATGAAATCTTTGTTAATATTGGAACAAGATAATTAATACATTTCCTACAACATAGGGGAAAACATGAATATTCTTAAAATAAAAAAGAATCCTAGAATTAAAAAAAAAAAAAAGAAAAGAAAAGTCTATTACCTTTCTATTTAGTTTTGTATAATTTGCGTTTTATTCTTCAAGAAGGTAAAATACAAACTGGAAGCAGTCATGTGAATTAGTGTCACTGTATTCATTAATACAGAAGTGCATTTGAGTTCTTTAAGTCGTTTCGGGCGTAGGACAGCTGCCCAACGCTGCAAATGTAATGTATTTATAAGTGACAGACTAATTGACATGCTGCACTACAGAAACACACAAGTTATGTGTACTTTAAACACTTTAGTACAGCGAGAAGCTGTCTACAGCTTCATGAAATCTTTATTTATTGTCTTTACTTTTTGTACCTTCTCCCCTGTTGCTTGTTATTCTGTATAAGAACAAACATATTTCTTAAGTTGAGGTTGAGTTAAGGGTATAGCTGTGAATGGAAGCAATATCACCCAAAGTGTACATTTTCATGATATATGAGGAGGCTTGCAAACACTGAAAAGGCACCACCCGTAAAACTCCATACAGTCAACTTTTAAACAATGGACAATGGGAAACTTTTATTATGTGTTTTACTTAATTTAATTCAAATTCATTTTATTAAAATATGTTAATCTATTTATTCTTGCTATTATTTCCCAGCTGTAATGCACAAGAAAAAAAAGAATATGAATCCCTCACCGGTTGATGTGCTCCTTCTATTGAGTAGGCCATTGTAAAGACTGAAAAAAGCACTAGTACCAAAAACACTGAATATCTTCTGTGCCAGAGCCTGTGGAGTAAGAGAGAAAAATTGTATTTACACACTTAACACTAGATTATACACATGGGTTTGTGCCCAATTAAATTACAGCATTATTAATACTTTTTTAAAGAATCCCCACAAACCCCCCTGAACTAGCAGCAGGCACCAGAATAAATAATAAAATAAATGAATTGTGAAATAAATGCACAACGTTCAACAACAACAAAAAAAAATTCAAATAAGCACAGCCACAGTCTTATAAGACCTGGGAACAGGGCAAGGTGTAAAAACAGTAAGCAGTAAGAAACATACAACAGTAAGTTTACTAATCACCTCTTAATGTCCCTGCTGCAGGACACAAAAACAAAAAGACTGATTTAAAAATAACACTCCAATTATAATTTCCCCATCAACATTATTCATAAAGCGTCTGACACTTTACTTTTATTTCAGGAGGAAAAGAATGAAATAAGCAAATTATTGAAGAACCAATAAATAATAATAGAAATGAGTGTTATATTGTGATACCAATATTATTGAATAATAATCATGTAATAATCAGGATTCTACGGTTTTCTAGGTCCCGGTTATAAAAGATTTGAATTAATAAATAACACCTCTAATGTGGGTTAATTTTAAGATGTTACATAAACAA
This sequence comes from Liobagrus marginatus, assembly GCA_028566295.1. NCBI lineage: Eukaryota > Metazoa > Chordata > Actinopteri > Siluriformes > Amblycipitidae > Liobagrus > Liobagrus marginatus. Next base: position 5,070,286 of record JAOUQX010000041.1, on the reverse strand, counting down.
AAAGTTCTAAATTTAATACTTTAAAAATTGGTCAAAATTGACCCAACGACAAGAGGAAGGTTAAATAAAATTCTTAAAATAATTAAGATATTGACCAGGATAGCCACTTTTAAAAAATATGACTTACCTTTTATTTAGTTCTAAACTATAATAATGTCCTACACACTGACTATCATCTCATTTAACATTTTTAAACTCTCCATTCACTGACTGAACAGAGCACCATGCCTTTTAGCACACCTTTTAAGCAGAGATGTTCAAACAACTTCATGGTGATATACGCCATATGCCTGTATTTATTACAGGAAAAAAGAAGCCTGTAAAATGTTCAATGTGATAAACACTGTTGTAATGTGAAGCTTTAAGACAAAAGAAGAAAAGGTTGTCAGGTGTAAAACCGCCATTCAAAAAACTTGGGGTATTTTCCATCTCACCCACGTCTGAGCAAACAGAATTGCTTTTGTTTTTGTTTTTTTTTTTTGTTTTTTTTTTAAAATAACTACTTAATATATTATGTGCTTGTTTTAATGTTATTGTTTCTGTAATAACTTACACAGCCAAAGTGCTACGGTTAATAGGTCTAAAAAGCAATTTTTGTAAATTAAACAATGTAAAGATTGCATGCCTCCACTGCAAACAAGTCTATTCATAACAATTACAAATTTATATGCCTCAAATTTCCTTCCTTCAAACAGGAAGGAAGCTATTAACAAAACTATTCAGGCGGGATATGTGGCCTTGATCCTGTGCAACTAAAATACAGTCGACGCGTTTTCTGGTTATAGAAAATGACTTCAACCGCTTGTTTTTGAAACATTGAGCTAACTAGAAACAAAAATGACAAGAACATCATCTACCCAGTGGTGGCTGTATAAGAGCATATAGTGGTTCATCTGGCAACTTTTTGTTTCTTACCAACTCCTACATGAGGTTCTCTAAAGCAGTGTTTTCCAACCTTTTTTCAATCATGGCACCATTTGAAAAATGAAAAAAAATTTATGGCACCCTGCACCCATGTGGTATGTACCATATGACAAGTAATTAACGATTTACTATCTTTTCTTCTTGCTACTGTGCTCAGTCAGCATAGTCACAACTGAATTGATACATGAGGACGAACTTGATGGTCCAGAAGGATTTGGTGCTTTTTTCTTTATTTTTAAATATCTGTCCATATTCCTTTGCACTACACACACCTTGTTATTTGCCACATGCTAATTCTTAAGGATACATTTACATTGTACAGCACAGGCATGCTGGCAGGTTAGCAAGCGGTAGAGATTTCTTTTTTTTATTTCAGACATTACATATTCATAATATATATTAATTGTTTTACACATTTTTGCATTTTAGAAATGTGTAAGGGATTTTAAACATGGCACGACTGCTCTTGTCAGATGGCACCCCGGTTAGGAAACACTGATCTAAAGAGGACGTTATGGTTTGTTTTTTCATTAGGGAAGTGAAACATTTCATTCGCTATGAAAAAAACAGGACAGTTTCATTTATAGACATGTACGTTGTGTAAAAAACAAAAAGGGAGTGGAACATACACTTGCAGAACATGGACAGTTCTGTGACCTTTTCACCCAAACACATCATTTTATACCCATGTGAAAAGGGTTAGGAATTAGCACCCGAGAGCCGAACAAATTACTGTTTAGAATCAGCAGTTTTTCCCCATTTAAATTTGGAAATAAACAGAATGTTTACTTTCTATTTTGAATCTCTAAATTCTTAAGTTATTGATAAATAATTAATTTGTTATATTACGTAGATCAATATTATTCAATAATATTCATGATTCAACTACTGTTTTTCTAGGTCCTATTTCTAGTTATCCTTCATATTGTTTTCCTGTCAACCGCACAGCTTTTGTCCTCCTAGTTTAACTGTAAAAATAACTCAAAACATCCAAATATTAGTATTAAGTTTATATATATAGTTAATTAAATATTAGTATTAACTTAGTATTAAGTTTAGAACTATGGTTCAAATTTGACCAAAAGTGTTAATTAGGAGAAAAAAAATGAATAAAAAATCAATTTTAAGATATTGATCAGGTTAACTATTTTAAAAAGTCAGATTGTTTGTCTCATCTCTTAGCACACATTCCAACAGATCTGATCCAAAATGAATCATGAGGTTTTGCACAAACCTGTGGCGTTTATGCAGCCCGAGTCACTCCATCATGAAAGCAGAAAAGGGTACGAACCAATAAACTCCAAAAAATATAACACTTTTTTCAGTTGAACTGTTATGCAACACAATTTTAATAAAAAACTTACAACTTTTTGAAGCAAATCAAATAAATTCTGCAATTTTTTCCCCTCAAAATTCTGCATTTTACTTGCGTTCAGACTTTTGTACTTCATTGCATGTCACCCGTTTTATGTTAGAACAGTCATTTATTTACCTATATAATGTATTATATAAAGTGTAATTATTGCTCATATGGATAATAAGTAAACCATTAGTAGACTCAGGTAATTTTTCACAGTTGTTCTGGAGAATCTAAAACACTTCTTTCGGTTTTTGCAAATAATCCCGGACACACTTGATTGTTTTTGTCTAAAAGGTATTTGGCCCTATAATATGCATTTAAAATTCCAGTGTATTTTTCAGTAAAATTCATAATTTTGGAAAAAATTTAAATAATTATTTTAATAATGTATTAACCAAACATGCAACATTAAATTTGTATTTAAACATGGCAGAAACAAACACTGTACTGTGTATATATTTGAATATAATAATGGGCAAGTACATGCAGTACCATGCATAGGAAAATTGTGTGTGCGTGTGTGTGTTAGAGAATGAGAGAGTAAATACTGAATGGCCTGCTTATTCACAGGGCCTTTCGGGGGGTGTTTTTAATACGAACAACAAATAAAAAATTATACTGGCCTGTTTGTATACAAGAGATATAATAAATGAGTGATGCATATTTACAGGTCTCATTACTGTAATTACACATGCTTGCGATCAAGTTTCTTTTCCTTACTTGCTAATGTTAGTTATGTTGGAAGTAGGAACACGCATTCTATATACATTATATTATACAGACAGTAATGTACAAACTTTTTTCTATGAGAAAGGGAAATTCTACTAATAGAAATACTATTCTAACTGATATGCGCTGTAATTATCTTATCAATTCTTCTAGGTACACTGCCACACCGTTTTTGAAGGAACTCTGCAGGTAGGTTGTTCCAAACATCTTGGAGATATTCTGTGGATATAGGCTATCAAATCAGGCTATCAAATCTTTGTCTCTTTATGGAACCCCACAGACAGACTGGATGATGCTGAGGGGCTCTGTGGGGGACAAACAATCACTTTCAAGAGTTTGTTGTTCTCTATGCAGAAGATACTTCGAAATGGCTTTGGATATACTGTATGCTTGGGGTCGTTGTCCTACTGCAGAATAAATTTAGGGCCGATCAGACGCCTCGTTGATGTTACCGCATGATGGATAAGTAGATGCCTGTATTTCTCAAGAATTGAGGAAATCATAGGTCCTGACAAAATATAGAAGGCCATTTGCAAAAATACAGCCCCAATCTTGTTAGGAACCTCCACCATGCTTCACTGTTGTCTGCGGACATTATTTTACCTTAGAGCTCCAGCCCTTTGGAAAACACCTACTGACACAGCTAAATTTTGTCTTATCAGCCCAGAGCGCCTGCTGCTATTTCTCTGCACCCCACACCCTATCGATTCATAGTTCAGTTACTTAACCTTATTTTTACATGGGGTAATCATCGGCTGCATCAAGTTTCCGAACATCATGTCTACAGTCGTAAACAAGTTTCTGTGTACTTCTTTAAAATAGCTTGAACAGCACGTCTTGAAACCAGTTTCCTTTATAATTCTGCCTGGAACAGACCAGAGTACTTTTTGTCTTGTTGCTGTGCTCAGCCTTGCCATTGGGCCTGACCTATAACAGAAAACTGTATACCACAACCTAACCTTAATAGTTTGATTGTTTCTCGAACAGTTTTGACCGTTTCTCACCCAGCTGTTTCTGTTGAAGTTAATGAATGTGGTTCAACCAACATATAAAATTGATCGTCATTAGCACCTGCCTAGTATAACTGGTTCATCATAGACCTGACTCTGAGCTTACAAAAATCCTGGCGCTGTGCAAGAGTACAAAGTGTCTAAGAATAAGAACTGAAAAAAAAAAATTCACACCAAATATTGGTTTAGTTTAGAGTTCTTTTGTTTGCTCACTTTGCAAATTACTTAAAAAACAAACGAAATATATATATATATTTAAAGCATCCTTACTTTATAGCATTTCTTCACACCTGTGAAGATTTTGTATTATTACTTAAAACACAGTAAATGGTTGAGCATTTATTTGTCCTACACAGGCCAATTATTAAATCTGTGTTATTAGGCTTTACATTTTTTGCGCCAAATCTCAAAATTGTGTGGTTCAATCAATTACAATAAATGAAAAACAAAACAGAAATATTAAATACCTCAGGCATAATTTTACATGTGTCTATCTGAATAAATAGCAATCAATTTTTTTATTCATATATTTCTAAAAAGTATAGGAACTTGATACTTTGTCACCAAAAACCATGTCCTACTGTGTTACACCATATGCTAATTATGAATCATTAAATTTTACAGAAACTTTAATTAGTATAAGGATCCCATTCATGATAATGTTACTGAAGTCCCCTGTAAAGCCAATGACATGATCGCATAGTAGATTTTTGTCTCAGAATTGTTCAAATATTACTAAATTACTATATTTCAAAAATCCTTTTTTGGAATCAATGTAAAAGTGTCTCGTTTTGACACCACTGAATTATATTTTTTATTTCAAACTTTGTTAAACTTCAGAAGCATGGAAATCTTTTTTAACTGGCTAAAGTAAATAAAATACATAAATTAAATGGTGTTTAATTCTTGCGTAGTTTCTTTTGTACTCTGTTCGGGTATCTTTATATTTTTAAATTAGCTTGTCTTTCACACAACATAACGGACATACATTTCACTACTTGTTTTATACAAGATAACTGGTATGTGACATACATTTTTAATCTTAAAACTGTGCAAATGTGTATTGATAAATGATAATGACTGCTAAGCTATGAATATCAAGATTGTTAAACGACAAATAAAAGCTGAAACCCCTTTTGGGGTTAGAGATAATGTCCACTGATTGACTAAACAGCAGTACGGTGGCCAAAAATGCCACGCTATCCGACAAGGTCTCTTTCAGATGCATTTTAAAGAACTGAATGATATCAACTTGATCTTTTTTGAATTATAAGTGTTTCAAAAGCAGCATTTACATTCATTTAAATATTTTCTGATGTTTTGGGAGAAAATCTGTCATAAAGGGTGATGAAATTAAGTATAAAATGTGATTTTGTTTTTAAAACAAAAACATTGAGAGACAGTAATATATGAAAGAGAGAGCATGGGAAAAATATAGAGAGAAAATTAACAGGGATCCAAGAACATGAGTGCACAGAAGGTTGATTTGTGATTGAATATGTAGGCCAGATCTGGCGATTATGGCAGATCACAAATCAATTGATCTAGCAAGAGAAGAACAATTAATTTGTGCCATTGGAAAAACATGACTGCATTTTCATGGCAGAAGTTAGTTGGGGTCATAACCGAACCTCTGTGCTGCTCGACTGACATCGCTTAACTGACTAATGTTTACTCAGTAAAGGCAATGACACCATCTCTAACATGGACTTATGAATCTGTGTCAAGCATCTGCTTGGAAACGATGGTTGAAATTTTTGTGTTATAAGTAAACATACATCATTTATATAATTAAATTCGTGTTTAATTTGTGCATCTTTTTGTTGATTTTGTTGTGAATTTTTTATTGTTTAAAATGTTCTTTCTTCTAAAAACAATTATGTTAAAAAAAGTAAATATATTCGCTCTTGTCAAGGAGCTCACTTTGTTGGGTTTTTTTTAAAGATGATTATGTTTGTATCATAATTTTTCTTTCTTCTTTCAAATTTTTAAAGTTAAATAAAAATATTTTATGTAACTCCTTTCATTTTCTCTAAAGTAATAACTACAATTTCAGTCGTTTAGTGTGCCACATAAAACTAACACTAACTTCACACTTTTCTGGTCTCAAAATAGCCTGAAGCTGTTGAGTATTGCAGTAGGGACATTATAATTACCACTCACCTTAAAATGTTAGAATTTTGCAGCTTTGAAAGAATCACAGTAAAGTTTAACTCGTCTTTTAAAAATGACCAAGTCTTGAGGAAAAAAATCATTATAATTGAATAGTTAAAAAGAAAAATAAATAGCATTAACTGAAAATAAGTGTCGGACAATGAAAAAGCTTTCTTAGCCTTAACCTATTTTATTAAGGTTTTGGTTTTTTGCCATGTCAACATATTCAGAAATAATGTTTAAAAAAAGTGAAAGAATTGACAAATTGAATGGACTCACGTAATTCAAACTAAAAAAATATACCAGTGGTAATGTGATGTCACACGTGCAATAACAGTTGCAACTGTAATTGACAGCCTTCCCTATACATAAACTAATTCATGTATGCAAAAAACTTGTTTTCTGCAGGCCAGAACCTACTCTGTAAAATGGTATAAACAGTTAGGAGTTATTAATATGATCATGAACACGAGTGTTAGCGCTCGTATGATATTATTAGGATCAGTGTTGCACGTCTGCGACTCTTATCTCTTGGTCCACAGGTACAGTGAACTTGACTTTCTGTGTCATACACATTACGATTTTCTTCTGTTGTGAGAACACATTTTTACCAGCGGCAGTTACAGTCACACACATAAAAAAGCACGTCCAGTGAAACATTAACAGCATTTTATATTCTGTCGCGGATTAATTTATGGCACCATTAAATGCTTCCGTCATGATCGAGTTGATATTACATCATTGGGTGTTATATATAAACCCAGTGGTGTGCAACCTCCCACCGTGATGGTAAAACATTGCCAGTTACAGCCCTATGCACATGCACACACACAACCTATGTATACTGTATATGACACACACTTCTTTTTTACTAGTAACAGGCAGCAAAAGTAAACAACCAAGACTATCCACCATTTACGTAATATAAGGATTTGATTTGGTCTCAGCAATGCAGGTGTGATTTGTGCAATCTGCAGGTATTGTGTTTTATAGCTTGCTCCATGATGAGCGGATTGAATTAGGGCAGGGATTCCGACGGACAAAGTTCACCTGATGTTAGACAGATCTACAGCAACCACTTTAATCAACTGTAATGCTGGTATTATGATGCTGGAGTAATGATGGTATTTGTGCTGACTGGCGGACTTTACGCATTACATTCAAATCTGAAGTGTTATGAAGAGGAGGATTTGCATGATCACAATAACCAATTTTGTTAAAAAGTAATTTTCATATTTTACAGGCCTAAGCATGCCATTTTGCACCATGTGAAACATGCACGATATGAAGGTTAAGTCACATGATGCTTCAACCAACATGATCGAGGTGCGTACCTTAATGTCCACTCCTGGAAAGTGATGATCGTCTCTAAGAAAGAATAATGCAGCGTCTGGATAGGTTTTCTCCACAGCACCAGAGAGAGGCGCTCTTCTCGCTCTTGCTGCCGCCGTTCCCTGGCTAAAATATCTAATATGAACACAACAGATCGCACATCACTTAGGGCATTGTGTTGGGTTTGTTCGACTGTGACGGAAATGTACAATTATATATATTTCTATTTTTATTACAAAAAAAACATTAAAAGTAAACCATAGCATTGTATTGTTACCTTGTACATAAAAAGTAACTTGATACGTATTCCTAGAATTAATGGTCACAAAAAAACAATGTGAGGGGTAAATCTATGTAAATTACAGAGTTAACTAGACAAATCATTCTTTGTTTCTAAAAGCGGCTTCATCTTGTACAAAAAGCTCGCTGGCAGTAAGAGAAGCACGAGAAAGGTTGTGTACACACAGTGATAAATATTTACATGAAAATTGGATTTGCATGCACCGCCTGTAAAAATGGCACTTTTATTAAGTCTGATGCATTATGTTTAAAGCAGCTTTCCAATTAAAGTAGTACGTTTTATACAGTTGTGTTTTTTTTACCATTTGGATAATAAATAAATAAGGCAAGTCTGTGTAAATCAAAACATAAGCAAAAGAAATAATTTGAAGTGAAATAAGGTCGCAAGTGGAAGTGCCATAAAGTATACACTATATGGCCGTAAGTTTGTGGACAGCACATCCACATAAGCGTCTTCCCCAAACTGTTGATAAAGTTACATTTTCTGTTGTACCATTAGATTATTCCGTCACTGGCCCCAGGAGACCCAAACACTGTCCCATCATGACACAACTTAAGCACAAAGCCCCTGAGATCCATGAAGACACAGTCTGTTCTGGTTGAAATGGAACTGGAGTGTCTGGTATAGAACCCTGATTTCAATCCTTAAAAAAATCTACAGCATGAACTGGAACACACTGCACACCAGACCTCATCACCTGACATTACTGCCATTGTGGCTGTCACATCAAACCCCTAGCATGGGGTTTCTAGCATGACAATGCACCCCTGTGTACAAAGCCCCCGAACTCCATGAAGTGGGTTCTGGTTGATGTGGAAGAATTTGAGTGTTCTATAGAGAGCCGTGACACAGGCTCAATCCCACTGAACACTGAAGTGGGACTAACCACACTTTTGTCCATATAGTTTAGAATTTGCATCTCACATGCCAGCTACTTAAAGCACCAGGTAACGAGGTAGATGAATGTTTACATGAACATCACACACATACACACAGAGCTGTTTATGTGCACAGAGTGCGGGTATATACAGTTAGCTTAAAAACCAGCAAAACTGGACATTTTAGCATAGCAGGGTTGTATAGTGACATGGGTCTCATCTTTTGGCATAATACTGACCTTTAAAATTACCGTTATGGCTCTCTTTATTTCCAAGTCGTCTCTGAGGAAAATCACAATCTGCCACAGTTTCACTCATGGCTCCAGACACCTGAGGAGAATAAAAAACAAAACAAAACAAAAAAAAGGCAGCTACGATTTTACACTTGCTTATCGAATCACCTTGTGCGACGGTAATTTAAGACAACGTCAGTTTAAAGCAATATCCCAGAAGGACAAAGGTAAGGTTTCGCAAGACCTAACACGTCACAGCTGAGAAGGGCAAAGTTGACGCACATTTCCCCAGTGAAGCGTGTTTTTATTTTACTAATAAGGAATGAGGTCTATGTGTTTTTAGGGATCTGCTGCGCCATACAGCGTGTTATGGTTGTGTACTCGCCTATTAATTAGTGTCGAGTCCTGATCACCTTACTGCACTTCCACACTGTCCATTACAGCGTCACGGAGGCGCCTCGTTGCATGCTAGCTAACCGGCTTCCTGTGTTAACCCGCAGTCTAGCTAACGTTAGCTGCCACACGTCGTCTCAATTAAATACTAATTCTAATTTTGATATCATTTATAATACACACATTACAAACCTACAACCATCATGTGTCGCATTTAAAGCGAGCCATGTGACACCAGTTCGGGACTAGCAAGCATGTTTCGATACTACTACTATTACTTATATGAATACATCTTTGGTATTTATTTCGCAATGTCTTTAAAATTACTCGAATTAAATAGCTATAATTTAAGCCCTGACAGACACTCAGAGTTTAGTCATTATCACAAAAGGGTTAACAATTCTAACCTTACCTTTAGTTTCAACTCTTGTTAACCAGGGTCTTGAATCCTCCTGCCAATGTGGATTAAACGCAAACGCCGGTAGCTCACTTCCTGGAAAAGGCCAGGGGGCTTCTTTTTTAGAACAAAATAAAAGTCAGTGAAGCTCTCGCTCTCTTTCGCTATAACACGTTATGATAATATGTGGACACCTAACCAGCACATCCACAAACTGTCACCACAAATGTAGAAAACACCGTTGTCTAGACAGCATTTGTATGTTGTAGCATTACATTATTCCTTCACTGGAACTAATGCACCCAAACACTTGTGCCAGCATGACAATGCCCCCGTGCACACCCCTTGAGCTTCATGAAGACATGGTGTGCTACAAAGTGAGCGGTTACATGTGCGTTTCAGTCCTTTTCTATCGCCATGAAGGCTAATGCTGAAATTTTACATAAAACACGGTAGGTCTGGCTCGAGGTGGTCGAATGACCATCACTGGCAGTCTTCAAGAGACGCTTAAATACCTACCCCCTGATAGTTAGTGCCTTTCTTACTTATTACTAAAAATAAATAAACAAATAACTTTCTAACAATTGCTCTTTTTTTCAAAAGGTTTATGTTTGTGCACTTTGTTCTAATCCAACGAACCGGAATTGAAATATTCACTGGAGACTTTAAAGATGTCTCGTGCGTGGCTCTGGATAATGGCGTCTGCTAAATACTGTAAATGTAAAGAAAGTGAACCGTGTCCGCGCTAGCTACTTAAAGTTGCGGATAACTCTTGTCAAGATGGTACGTACATGCTTGCCAGCTGCGGTGTCGACCGACCTTTCCGCATGACGTCCAGCGTTTCTTGAAAAGTAGCTTTGTAAATAGGGTTAGTGTATGCAAACAAGTCAATTTCTTCCTCTCTGTCAGGGTGGGTGGGCTAAAAAAAAAAAAAAAAAATACTAGCTCTTAAATCTACATGAATATGTTCAGATTCGGCTTGATTTATGATTTCTAAAACACCGACACTCGACCAAGAGTAAAGATATGAAACGAAGAGATAAGATTATTGGGAATAATTTAATACATATTCATAGAAAAGAATACATTAAGACATAAGCCAGTAGTGCAGAGAAGTCTGTGCTGCAATTAAGTTTGCATTAAAGAAGCTAAATCTGGAATAGGATGTTAAAAAAACTAAAACCATGGATGTGAATGGCAGGTGTCCCAATACCTTTGTCCATATAGTTTCTCTAATGTTCTAATTATGTCATTATTAGCATGGACATTAATTTCAGATTAAGTTTTCACCTTATACCAGTTTCTTATTCCTAAGTGAGATCAGTACAGTGCTGATTTTACAAAAGTGAGACCAGATCGAGGATTCAGTCAGTCAGTGGTAAGATGATTTTTCAACTTTAATGTGAGCAAGTTTACAATCAAAGCCACCAACAACGTTCACAATCCTGTAAATTAATTAGCTGCTCGTTCTGAGGAGCAGAGCATGTAGGAGAAGTTACAGGACGAGCATGGCATCCTAGTCGACACGTCTGTTCTTCTGTACACTCCAAAACAAAGCTAGAACATCACAACACCAGGCATACACAAACCTCAAATACAGGGGAGATGCATGATGAGTAAACACACAGAGCTCAAAAGAATCATCTTTTATCCGTTACTCATTTTATGGAAACAAGTACTGTATAGAACACAAGAGTTCGCCTGTTACACACGAAGTGAATGAAAGGAGGCCAATGCTGACACACCCAATGGGTATGGGTTTACGTTAAGGGATTAAAATTGCTTTCTATCATAGGTCTGTATGCACATAAAATTCCATACAGCTACATACCTGTGTAGAATATCTGATTATTACTTAGTGTTGCTAAATGGATGCATATGCTTTTTTTTTCCCCCCCCCAGAATATACAATAATGAAGTGCATCATACAGACAGTGTAAGCGTTCACATACAGCACATCAAAATTAGGAGATTCTACATTAGTTTTTTTCCCCTCTCATGAGAGTGCAAATCAGATGCTTCACAACATGTGTTAATAAGGTTAATTGCTGTTCTCAATTTCCACATACGTCACCAATTCCCCCACTTAAAAAAAACAAAAATAGATCAAGGACACAATGTTATATAAGTAGGCTTGAATACGGAATGTAACAAAGGAATTACTTTCTTTAATAACTCAAATAAAAAGGAAGTCCTTCAATGCATTTTAGAGAGAATCATTTAAAATGCACAAGTCTAATTTTGCAACACTTCTGTAAATAAAGCACAGTAAGCAGGGAGGAACTGAAGGAGAGACGGATGATGAGGAAAGTGGACAGGGAAAGGGTGGATCTACATGCCATAGCCAAAGCCGGGCTGCGGTGGCTGAGCGTAGCCAGCAGGGGCGGCGTATCCATAGCCGTAAGGCTGCTGAGGAGGGACGGCGACGCTTGGGCCTGCGGTGAGCATCAGCTGGGGTGTGCCTGCAACAGGTTTAAACCGAGAAAAATCTAAGCAACGTTCAGAAACCGGTGTTATTCTTTTATTGTTAAAGAGGAACAATTGTTCCTCATTGGTGTTAGCAGGCACCTTATTCAAAGTTATTTTTCATAATAAAAAAAAAGACCACATGCATTTTTACATTATTCATTGAAATTATTAATGGAATGCTACAATGTGACTAATGAGAACACAGTGATTAAAAGGGGAGGGAAGCCATACCATAAACAATGGGTTGTGCCTCTGTGGCCTGCTCCTCCTCTTTCCTCAAAGACTCAGAGGCATCCAGCTTATCAACCTGAGAGAGAGAGAGAGAGAGAGAGAGAGAGAGAGAACTAAGAAACAGGCTGCCACCTCATGGCAAGATCATGAAATGCAAGTCTGGCCCTCCGTGTCAACAAGGAAAATGACTGATGGATGGGACCATTCACAGCAGACACTTAAAGCCAAGCTTAAACCGGGCAAATGCTTTTAATGCAGAGTGCAAAAGCACAAACCAAGCTCCCGCCACAACTGCAGCTGAGCGTGGAGCTGACCTACGAATCTTCATTTTTGTGTTTGCCAAAATGATGTGAAATGAGAGTTGGGACTTACAAGGGGCAAAGTGCAATACAAAACATCAGAGTTTAGCTTGGTTTGATGGTCCCCCCCAGTCAGCCACTTAGAAATTCATTTGAATAAACTGTGCATATGTAGAAAACAGAACCCCGTCACCTAAACAGAGCTTAACAGGCTGATGATGGGTTAGGTAAGGTGAATCTGATCATAGCCCGCATTTGGTGCAAGAACAGTGGCTCCAAACACATTCCTGTAATTATCATCATCACTTGGGAGATTTAGTTAGGAAAAGAAGAAAAAAAAAAAAAAAAAGGAAACTTACGACGCTTAGATAAATAACGAAGGCTCATTTGCCCAGAACAAACAATTAGTTACATAGGAAACCCTTGACAGGAGATTTTGATAGAGCACAAAAATCAAGGGTTGCCACTGCTTAGGATGAGAACATGCATCATGATGGGTTCAGTTCTCTACATACAACTGGTGCCGACACTACGTTCGATGGGAATGTTGTTGCGCAAGCTTGAAAAAGATCAGCAAAGTCAAACTGTTCACTGAAGAAAAGGAGGGGGAACATGCCAGAGGAGGAGCTGTTATTGGTTTAGTTAGAGAGAGGTGCATGAAGAAAGAGGCAAGAGGAAAAGTGTGAAGAGTGACGGGGTGAGATGGATTCATACAGCCATTCACGGCTTCCAAACGCAGGCACAGCCAACAGCCATTTTAACGTCCCTAATGTCTCAGGTGCCGAAACATGCTTGTAAAACCTCCACAGCATACAGTAATGAAGGACCACACTTTCTCACGAATAGAGATTTGCAAAAACCGGTCACAAAGTCTAAAAAAAATTGTGAAAATGTGGTCACTTCTTCCAGGTTTACCTGACACCTTCTAAATCACCTGCTTTGCAGTCTACGCCCGGGTTAGTTGAGGAACTTTAAGCGCAGCCGATTTAAAAGAAAACGAACTTTTACCTCTGTGTACAGAAACAAATACGTCCGGCTAAAAGGCAGCTGCGCGTGGAGCCAATCGTAGACTGCAGTTCAGTGACATTAACCTTAACTATTATCTAAAGGTCAGAAAAAGTAGCAGCTGCAAACTACTGCAGCATCAGCTTGACACATGGTCAGCACTCTAGAGAAAGCTTGGAGGAAAGTCTAGTCAAAGTGTGTTTTAAAAAGCAGCAGAGTGATATGAGGGGAGAGAGAGAAAGAGGGTGGGAAGGGAAGAAAAGTCATGCAGTTTCTCGAAGTTTGTCCTCCAATTCTACACAGGTTAAAAGGGAATAAGAGGCAGCCTTCACCTTTTCCTTAATTGCATCAACCTGAAAGGGAATTTAAGAGTAGCAGCTTAAGAATATAAAGCAGACTCAACAGACCAGCACTGAAAATGCAAGAAGAGAACAATTGCAGAAATCAGCAGTAGTGTCACCACAGATATAGCAGGAGAAAATTCACAGAAAGTCTCAAATAAAATGGCGTTTAAAGCACAACTACTACGCATGATTTTTCAATTATTTTCGTGGACGTTAGCACATCTGAGGGCAATTACATTGGCGTGTTTACACTTAAATAATTAGGTACTTGGAACCTATTTAGATGCGGTTCGTAGTAAAGGTAAGGGATTTTGGTATTCTTTAGCAAAGACCTCACATAGATAGTTGCGTTATACGACTCTGAAGACGTTATACTCACAAAGGCAAATAAATAAAACAAACCACGAAGAATGAAATGTAACGAAACAATACACAAATTGAATTGTGTGCAAAGGTTTGTTTTTGTATGACGCATTAAATCCAGATCAGACGAGTTCCGGCTTAAGTGCTTTTTGATTAAATTATCAAATTACTTTTGGACTTCCATACTTTACAACATTGTGGTGGGTTGAGCCTATACAAACTCACCTTGCTGAGGTACTCCCTCATGACCTGGATGAAGTAGGGCATGGAGAAGTCCATGATGTTGTGCCTCCAGGCCGTCTCCAGCACCACGTCAGGCCGCAGGAGGTCATAGCAAGTGAAGAGGCAGGCTGCGAAGCACTCCTTCTTGCCCTCCTGTAGGAACCACTGTAGCAGCTCCTCAGCCAGCTCGGTGTCCTTCGACTCGGATGCGTACTGCATGGCATCCTGTGGCACACACAAAGCGTTGCTTAGTAAAGCTCGCACTACAACGCTGAAGAAATCAGCAGCTTATGGAATGCCCTGGTGTGCTTCAGTGGATGACTTGTACAAATAATAATGTTTTTGTTACCAAGTGTAGTTTTGTTACAAGCCCTGGGTTTGTTTTTTTGCAATGTTACTCTTCCACAAACATGTGATGGTCAGACTTTGATATATCCCGGTTCTTTAAAGATTTATTTCGGGGCAGTTTGGCCTTTATAGAGAGGATAGGACAGTAGGAACTGAAGTGGGCGAGAAAAAAATGGGAGGCAGGATCAGGAAAGGGTCAAGAGCCAGAATCAAACGCTGGACACCTGAAGCACAACAGCGCTATATGTGGACACGCTACCTACAATGCTATTGCGTGAATACATCTCGGTTCTTTAAATAAGAAATAACATACTGACAGCTGATTGTCTTCCGACTGACTCAAAACAGACTAATTGGGCTTTGAAACTAATTGATAATCCAAGAGGTTCGAACACTTTGTACACCCTTAGATATACCATTGTAGTCAGATTCAGCTTGCCTACGGTTAAAAAAAAAAGCCTAAAAGATTTCACCTACTATGACACCACAGAAAAATACCCAAGTGATTTGGCTTAATTATTCCATGGCTAAAAACATTTAGTATTTATTTTACGACTGTAAGCTCATCTTATGCTGCTGCCAGTGAACGATGAATGGGTTTTTTTTTGTAGTGTTTTTTTTTTTGGTCTAAACACAAACAGCTCCCAAAAAGATGAAGCCCTAAACAAATCTCCAGACAGGTTCTCACAGCTGAAAATCAACACTTTAAATCAACAATTAAATAGGATGTGTGCACATATACTATGACAGTCAGTCATGCCCCCACACACACTATAAACCTTGTAGAGTTTATCCTTCTTGCAGAGTTCCACACTTTGCTTCCAGCGGTTGTTGCCTTTGAACAGGTAGGCAGCAATTCTCCTGAACTCAATGAGCTCATGCTTCTCCAAGCTCTGGGCCAGAGAGATGTTATCAAAGTTGTCATAGGCATCAATGGATGTGCGCAGAGCCTGTGTGACATGAGGGGAGGGGGTTTAACATGTAACCTGTATTTAAACCCTAATTACTGGTGTAGAAAGCATAAATCCTTTAGACCTCCTACCTGGTAGTCTTCCTCGATTATGAAGAGGTTGTTTAGTGCTTCGTTGACCGATTTGTTGTTGTGGTTCTGTACAGATCGTAGGTATGGCTTCACCAGAGCCAGCTGTTTAACCTGATTTGTTAAAATAGGAAAAGCCCAAGTCAGGATGAGGCTGTGCTTTTATTAGGAAATATGACTTCATGATTAGAAACACAAAATACCTTAGAAAAGAAGTTAACAGCGCGTGTGTGATCAAGCCTTGGGGACAGGACGATGAGCAAATCATTTAGTAATAGAGGCTTGAACTCCAGGTAGAACTGGATGGCTTTGTAATACAGTTCCACATTAGCAACCTGAAATAGAGGTTTAAAATAAATAAATAAATCATTGAAAAAAAGTTTACTTTCTCAGATATTAATTGCACCTGCTCCCCTACATATGACAAATTAGTAAGAACTGAAGTACCTTAGTAACAATGTCTTTGAACTGGCTCTCTTTCCAGGCATCTGCTGGGTGGTTCATCATGGTAATGATGGCATTATCATATTCTTCATACTTGTCATATAGAAAGACCAGCTCAGCCCACAGATGAGCCTGTTCTGCTGCCCTCAACACCTTAAATAGAAAAAAAAAACCCCAGAGCATTAATACACAATCAACTGTGCATCTTTTTTTATTCAAAGTGTACACACTTCTTTAACTTGTATACAAATATATGCACGGTCAAAGGGATAGAACTATTTCTATTTTACGGTCTACACTAGTTTACCTTGGGAATATTGACTCTGGACCAAAAGAGTTCCAGGTGCTCCCTCATCTTCTGTGGCTTGAACTTTGAATACAGGATGGCCAACTCTGTGAACATGCCCATGTGAGCACGCTCAAGCCCCAGAGCCGCCTCCAACATGGTGATCAGCTCTTCAAAATAGCCACGGTCCTGGAAGCAAAATGACATACTAATCAGAATTCCTGCCGAAAGACCTCTAAAAGGAACCCTAAGGTACTGTTAACACCTAGGCTACGAGAAGAGAGGGAGAATAAACTGGTCACCTGGTAGTAGTTAATGAGCTCTTCAAGTTCATCAGCATGGACAACAATATGCAAGCCACACATCTGTGCCAGACGGAATTCCTTCCCATCTACGCAGGCAAAACAGACCTGGAAAAAGAACATTTTATTAAAAACCAAACAAAAAAAAAAAGGCTATGGCTAAAGCATTCATTAAAATAAACCTACAAAGCTCCATTTGCGGAAAATAACCAGTTATTACCCACAAATGTAGCAATTAGTTGAGAACAGTTTGGGAGCGAGTATGTGCATGTTCTCACCTCTTTCCAGGTTCGGGTGCTGTTGGCCTTGCGTGCTCCATCCACAGCAGCTTGGTATTCTCCCAGGTGGACTAGAGTAGAAGCCAAGCGGCCAAAGTTGGATACGTTGTTGTACAGCAGCTTAGCTGCCTCATACATTTTCTCATCATAGCATCGATCACCAACCTAAAGGAAAATCAGAAAGACTATAACTACAGCATGCGACAAGCTTGCCGCCTTAAAGAGCAGTATCTGAGCAATAACAAGTCTCATACTTGTTGGATGTGGGCATTGTTTGGACCATTGATAAACTCTTCCAGTTCAGCCAAGCGGTTAGTTTTAGCCAATGCAAAGATCAGCTCAGTCTCTACATATGACTCACGGGCCTTCTTGCGTGCCATCTGCAAGAACTTGACCAGATCCTCCCAGTTCCCTGTAGAAATGCAACAAGTCATAAACCACCAGAAAATATCTGGATATAAGTTAAGCCTCAAAGGGCTATTGTACAAGCTATAATCCAAATATTAAAAAAAAAATTCATAGAAATTGTCAGTCTGTGTGAAAGAGGTTATTTGTTTGGCCGGACTTACCACTTTGTGCTGCAGCATGTCCTACTTCCATGTATGCTGATGGGTCATCGGCCTTGATGTAGGAATCAATGGCCTCCTTTACCAGGCCTTTCTGCAGCTGAGCTTTAGCTAACTGGCTCCAGACAGCAGGCTCATTGCAGCGTTCGGCAAATTCATAGGCGCGGTCCAAGTTGCCAATGTGCTCAATCAGAACCTGCAACAGAAAAACAACAAGAGCGGGTCAATATAAGGCCCAAAGGATCAGCACAAAGGATTTAAACTAAAAAGGATTCTTGCGACTGACCTGCACTGCCGATGTGTTGACATCAAACTTCCTGAAGATGGCAAAAGCCTCCTCAAAGAGCTCGTTGCTGATGGCAATGTTGGCGATGTCAGGGGCATCATAGTTGTCCAGGCGGTTAATGTACTCCATTACGCGAGAGCGATCAGCTTTGATAGCAGTCAGGATCAGAAGGTTTTGTAGGTTCCTGTGCAGCAACAGAGTATAAGGCTGAAACCAAATACAACGCAACATCTACCAGATGTGCATAACATTTGGTGACAAACTGCAAACCAACCTGTGCTCGCTGAAGACAGAGTTATCCAAAACAATCTTCTCAAGAAGCTCAATCAGTTCATTAGGCAGATCTGCAGTCATGAAGGCTTTGACTGTAACAGACACCTCTTCTGGGTCCTGAGTCTCAGAGAGTGCAGTCTGCACCACCTGTGAGGGGAGAGAGGAGACCCGGATTATATTTCTATTTCATAACAAACCTATTAATAATTATGCAACAAAAATCTTCAGAACCGTACCTGGTCTATCAGCGGCCTTCTGAAAGGGTTGGTCTCCAGGAGAACACTGGCCCACAGCTCAGGGTCCTTACGACGCACCAAATACCGAGACAGACTCTTGAACAGGGAGTTTTCATTGCACACCTGTGAAAGGGACAAAATGACTTACTGTTTATCAAAGTTCTATTCCACCATCTCCATGCATATACCAAGCTTGAAAACACACAAAGTCAGTGAACTATTTAGGCAGTCTCAATTCCTTACATTAATAAGCTCTTGGTCACACTGTCCCCTCTCATAAGCCACACAAGCCAGATGGGGGTCCCTCTTTTCGCAGTATTTGCCCACCACACGGCTGTCATAGTATGGGTTCTCCCTGAGGAATCGTTCAGGGTTATTGTTGCTGTCGATGTAGATCTTGGCCAGGGCATTGTGGGTAGCAGGTTCTTCACATCCCTCATGGATACGGGCTTCCAGCCAGGGCAGCAGCAGCTTCAGTCTGACATGATATTGTGCATCAGGTCAAATCACCTCTTAATTAAAGAGTAGGCCTGAGCCTGAAAAAGAACTGAAAATCAGCATGACATACCGGTTTCGCTTTTCCACCTCAGCCACCAGTTCATCAGTGGAAAACTGTCCGCGGACCACCAGGATCAAGTTCTTGATCACATCCTCTGAACAGTCCACATCCAACAGACCACCAATCACCACAGGCAAGCGGCTGGGGTTCACCTAGCAAGTAAAAAATACCTTAAGCTTTACTGGAAGTAAAAAAAAAATTCAGCTATTTTTTTTTAAATCAACAGCGTCATTGGCACATATGGATACTTAAGCCACAAACCAGTGGCAAGAGGGACTTGCCTTCTGCACATAAATCTCTATGTATTTCTGCAGATTGTTACGGTACAGATAAAGGACCAGGTCGTGGACAAAGTCAAAGCGGTCACACACAATGATGAGAGGGAGCTGATCAGTCAGTTTTGCTTCCTGCATAAAAAGGATTCATTTTTTTTTTTTTTTATTAAAAAATGAAATTTGGTGCAATACAGACTTCTAAAGAAAAGGACATGCGCAAAACCTAATTAGGTTCCTGTTTCAGACCTTAAGAAAATTCTTCACACGCTCAGCATCATAGCAGTTACTCTCTCTGCAGATTCGCTCCACTTCCTTGATCTGTCCAGTTTTACAGGCTGCCTGAATGTACTTGAAATGAACCTCTGGGTCCTGACTGAAGTTAACAATGGAGCCGAGAAAATAGAACAGACCTGCAAACCACACATTCGACCATATTAACACCTAAAGATCGATTTTAACTGAGGGTTGACTAGGATAGACACTTGAATATAAATGCTTACCTTCAAAGCTCTTAAAAGACTCAAAAAGCTCTGTGAGGGACTGGGTGGTGAGTTGCTCGTGGTATTTGGAGGCCACCTGGACACAAATCTGCAGGTTCTGGCGGATGTTGGCAGACAGCATGGCTCGTAGGCACTCCAGAGAATCCTCCACTGACAGGGAGCCAAAAAAGTTCACCAGCCACTGCAGACAAAAACATCTCACTTGCTTACTTCCAAACTATGTATCTGAACGTGATCTGATAGCAAGGTTCAAGTAGCCATCAGTAAAAGGAGTCAGAATGGAAACGACAACGGCCTCAATTCAAGAAAAAATAAAGCTGCTGATTAAGTAAGATTCAAGTTGGACAACTCCAATAACTAATCATGTGATTAACCGGCGATTGTCCAGGATGTACTCCGCCTCATGCCCCAAGTTAACTGGGATAAACTCCAGCACCCCCAAAACATAATTGATAAACGGAAAACAATGAACGCCAATAACGCCTACACAATAGTTGAACTTTGTTTTAGGGTGTTTTTGTTTTATTTATACCCATGTAATAATGTGACGCGTTTCCTGCTCAGTACAGATCATGAGGGCTGATCCGAACAGGGAAATAACACCCAAACGCATGCCTAGTTCCCCAAGAGCAGTCATTGATCGAAATTCAAACAATGGATTAGTTAGCCCACGTAGACACAAAAGCTGAAGACTGTTAAACTGTTGCCAAAGGATTGAGCAGTAGAGCTGCAAATATGCAAGATTTTTATAATAATACTTCAAACAAAATAAGGTAAAACTAGTTATTTATAATTATCTTAATTTAATAATTGCCATGTTTATTGTGCATCAAATCGGTTACTCCATGCTCTTAAACATTGTGAATTACAAATGCACTCGATATGCATAACTGGATTTCTGACTTGGAAACAAGATTTTTATGAAATGCTTTTACCCCAAATCTTTAGTTGTTTATTTGAGGTAAAAGCAACAAAACTAAAGAAAATCAAATTTATTAATCTCACGCACCGTTTCATCACAACATATTACTTTACAATGTGTTAAACCTGCTTTATGTTAACTGAGCTAAAAAGACTGATGCCTTCAACATACAGAACTTCATACACATTAGCACCTTTGCTGAAATACGTATTGATTTATTAAATGCTTAAATTTGGTCTCTCAATCCCAACTATGGCGACAGTAAAGAACCACTTGAATATGCACTTTCGACAATAAGCAAATGAAATGACAGTTCATGAGCAAAGGTTGAAGTACAGAGCATTTTCAGTGACTACCTCAGGGTTGAGCAAGTGGGTGTGCACCACAGCACGTTTGATGTCATACAAGTCAGTATAATGTTCCAGAGCCCTCTGCAGCAAGCCGGCTTTCTCACACAGCTGGGCCACATGGGCTCGATCATAGTGGGTGAACATTTGGTTGCCCAAAATAGCATCAGCCACCTGAACACAAACGAAAAAACATGCTGCACAAAGGTCTAAGAAAGTGGCAGAAGACTTGGTCTAATGTAAATGAGAAAAGTGACCTGTGGCGCATGCATCAAATTCATCTCCAGTAGCCGTGTCTGCAGTGGGCCTTCAGTGGGTCGGTTGTTCTTTAGAGCATCCAGTAGGAATGAAGTGCACTGCTGGATTAGGTTATACTCCATGAAGACATCAACAATCTGAAGGAAAAAACAACCATATTCAGTTTATAAATTTCCTATTCACTTCAGCAGATACTCCTAAAAAGACAAAACACAGAGAATCTTTTAGAAAAAGGGCACCTGGGTAATGTCAGCCAGCGGTTCCTCATCCTGCACCAGCATTTGGGAAAACTGCAGGCCTTGCTCAGGACTAATTCGCATCACGTTTCGAAGCAGAAAGATCCAGTCGGGAGTGTAGCCGACCTGCAGGAACAGGACACATTTGCAGAAATGTGTAGGAAATTATTGATTAATTACTATGGTAATATAGACTGTTCAATTAGGAAAGGTAAGCATTAGGAAAAGCACATAAGACAACCATCAAATACTAGGTTACCAAGGAGGTAATATGCATGTAATTATACAATGCACTGTTTTACAATATAAAATGTAATGTGAATGTTATTAGCAAACAACCTACCTTCTTTGCATACAATACAATTTTCTGGAATTGGCCAGTCTCAGCAAAACACTGAATAACTTTGTTAGGGACATTTGCTCTCAGATACACACTAAGAGCAAGAGTGGGGTCCACAGATTTCACCAAATCACCCAGCTCTTCAGAACACTCCAGCTGGAAGAAAGTTTTAGGAAGACATGAGCTAATGGTCAAATAATGCTTGTTCCAAACAATTTGAATAGTCATCACAGAGGTCAAATTCTTTACTAAAACGTCAAAAACCTATGTAAAGGAGGACGTTCAGTCCATTACCTTATCTTCCTTCAGCCACTTCTCCAACAGCTGCTTGCGACCCTGCTGCAGTACAGGCCTGCAAAGCTCTAGGGATTCAAACTTGTTGAGCTGGCCCTGATCCAGCAGGATGCCGAAGTACTGGAGCAGAGGAGAGGTCTGGCCAGGCTGGGCGGGAACGCTCTGGAAACGCCGAATGGTGTCTGGGGTTCGCAAAATTCCCTGAGAAACAGAATAACCGTAAATCCTGCAGACCGATAAAGGTAGTAAAACAGTGCAAAGCCATGACGTGATACCTTTGGTGCGTTGGCAGCTACTTTGGCGGCTTCGGAGTAATTGCCTCCTGCAAACAAGGTGTTGAACTTGCGTGCAAAGAGCTCCTCTGCGCCAGCCAAGTTGTTGCGTACGGCCATGCGCAGCGCCAGATCAGGGTTCTGCAAGACATTGGTGATGTAGGGGATGATGTTCTCCTCCTCCACACAAACCGATAGCACCTAAACAAACATAAGCAGGTGTTACGTAATTAGGAGACTCCACTCAAGGAGCTGCTACACATAGTGTGGAGAATGACCCACATGCAGACATGGCTCAGTCTTAAAAACATGCTAAAAGCTAACTCAATAATGAAACATGATACAGGGTTCATTAAGAGTTCAAATTTTGCCTCTTTATGTCATTGTGACAATTTTAGCCAAATAGAACTTTTTCTAGTTTCATAAATATGGCTTTGGGGGTGTCAAAACGGAAAGAAACCTCTCCAGAAACAGTAAAAAAAAAAGCCATTAAGAAAGAAATAACATACTATGAAAATGAAAGATGAACTTGGTCAGAAATGCACCGTGCTCTTCAAATATACTTTGAAAATTGCTTACAAAAAAATAAAGTCGTTTTCGCACATCATTGTTTTTAAATGTGCGGACATTTCAATGATGCGACGCAAATTTTGGGCAAACCTCTCATGAAGGCAGGATTAACAGCAGTCTACTCTGATAGGCTAGTGATATTTTGCTGTAAAGCTGCTCTCTGACCTGGAAGTAAAGATGTCAATGGTACGAATATCGGAAAGCTGTCGCTGTGCTTTGTTTGAATATTATTAAGTATGTAAATAATATTTGACCTTCGAGCACCTCCTAGTCTGTCAAGATGCGCTCGCAGGAGAAACACGCAGCGACATCATCTTCCTCTTCAGCTGGACCCTCAGGGCAGCTTGAGGCAAGTTCATGTTACAAAGATGATCAATAACATCGATAAAAGTTTTATTCATGTAGTTTTCCTCTTTTGTAAGGTCATATTTTTGACCGTTTCTGGAAAAGTTGCTCAGTTCTGAAAAGTTGCGTTCATTTTTGACTACACTACATAAAATAAATTAATACATAAACTGCTTTATTGCCATTGTTAAAGATTAATTTATAAGTGTTACTTCTGCTTCTTACAGAAACACTTCAGTTCTATTGATCTACTTTTAATGCATTCCCTGTCTTCTAATTTCCCAGAGAGTAAAAAGGTAGTCAACAAAAAAAGCCAAGCACACAAATTATCGAACAGCCTGAAAAATAAGTTCATAAGAAATAAACCACAGACCAGTGTAGACTAAAGATCAGTTTCTCCACTCAAACTACAGATATGAAACACTAGGACAGTCTTAGGTGTGACATACAATATTGAGTAATAGATTAACACTACTTTATCACAAGAGCACGTCCTGACAGTGATACAGTCATCTTTGGCTGGGAGCCAAAACTGACTCTGCTCTCTGGGTGAAAGCGAGGCATGTTCAAATACACACTTCTGTCAATCATAGTGACACTGCCCAATGATGATTATGAACTGTGAGATTATGTATTTAGATGCAGGCCACCAAGTGCTTCTCGGTCTAGGGTGCTACATAAGCTAAGGCACATGCTGCCATTTACCTTACACAGGTTTTTGTGGCAGAAATTGGCAAATGTACAAATAAAGGATGGAAAAAGCTCAAAGAACTTCTAGCTATAATGATTGCTGTTAAGTGACGTAGACAAAGCATTATTTCAAAGATGTGAGTTTCTACAAAATGTGAAAATTTCTTATAAAATTATACTGTTTAACTTGGTTTGTTTGAAATTCATTAATTCTTTCCCCTCCATTTCGTTTAATTATCTTCCAAATATGTTAAGTGTTATTTTTTACGCGCAAACAACTCATTTAGTTAACTACTAACATAGGTAAAGCTCAGCTACTGGTAAGTAAACAGAGACAGTAACCAGAGTACAGGATCGAGGCCCCAAGAGCTGTTGAAGCTGTAACCCCACTATGCACTACATAATGTTTTCTCAAGCAGAACTATATGCACATAAATGACCCAACATGTTGCCTTAACTCATCCTGAAAATTTTAACAAAGCAGCATCGCCCAACTACATTATATAGCAGCTATCAGGTGTTTGTCACCCGACACTTTTTTTCATTACCTCACGAGTTTCCATTAAACACCGTGGCGGTTTACACGTCCGTAATGTTTGTGTCGTCTGACCAGAATACAACTTATGCAAATCTCTAGGGTCTACTTCATCTCCTGGTCTGTTGTGCTGAGTGCGTACGATGACCGTAGTCACGGGACCAATTTCTAGCAACGTTTGAGTTTTTTTTTTTTTTTACATTAATTATGGCTTTAGTTGTGCTTAATGGTTAACTGTTTATTCTCGAACCATGAAATTACTGCAGGTCAACGTCTAGCCGTATTTCTGCTGATTCTTTGCGTTGGCCTTGACGAAGCAAGAAAAGCGGTTGTGCGGATGTACGGTTGTATTTACATTGCAGGAAAACATCAGGTTGAACCAAAGAGATTTTAAAAATCAGCCGCCGTTGTCTACATGAACTATTTTGCTTTCGAACCCTTTTAGGGGCTCAAGTCTAACAGTATTTTCCTCAGGGGTCCACCCAGTACAAGCTTGTTGGCCTGCAACAGGGTCATCCTCTGGGAACAACCGTCTCCATACACGTTCTAGTGCATCAGACTCCAGGTGGTTTTAGAAACCTTGCAGTGTTAACAAAAGAGCCACTGACCGAGGCAAGTTGCGGAGTCCACCAAAGAAACCTGGTATTTCTCAATTTTAATCCTAATAGGTTTACAGCTCATAGCCTACCAACCACCCCCTTAATAGACAACCCTGTGAAATACTTTAGTCTGAATGGTCAATGACGCTATCTAGTGATATTCACAGATAACCACCAAAATGAACATGCAGATCAACAAGGTACTACAGGTTATCTTGACAGGATATGCTTAATGTGCCACTCCCTTTTCTTCGCAGAAGTTTTGCATAACAGTTAATAAAATATTTGAACTCTTGAGTTTCTAACTTACTTGAGACAAGTAGCTGTGTAATAAACGGGATAATGTACATCCAGCCAGCTGAATAAACCACGACAGTGATTCAAGCCCTGACCGCTCTATCTGGGCTTGTTCTGCGATAATCAGATGGATGTACATTGGCCTTTACATAAGGACTAAAAATAAAATGATTTAGAAATATGATATAGGCAGAAGAATAACTAAATGTAAATGTTAGGTAAAGAAAATAGCCTAACAAATACTAGGTTGTTAATTAAATAAAAAAACTTGTGAAACTATTTTGCTTTCAATGAATAAATCCAGTCACATTTGTATTCAACTGAACAGTTTACACAACAAGTCACTTTTACTACAGAAAGATTGCTCTGCATCCCCCTGCCAGAAAAAAAAAACCAACACCGTGGTGGAAATGAGCAGCCGCAGCATAGTTTTAAAGTAGTCTGTACATCTGTTCAAGATTATCATCATAATCATCCTCAACAAGAGCAGGCAGTTGAATTACCGTAAATTCTGGATTATAAGCCGCTACTTTTTTCATAGGTTTTGAACCATGCGGCTCATACAAAGGTGCGGCTA
>JAOUQX010000041.1:5005789-5021926 GCA_028566295.1 Liobagrus marginatus | reverse complement strand
TGTGAGATACCTCACTCATGTTATCAGAGAACCGGGGTTACGTCAGTAACCTAAAGTTCTCTTTCAAACATTCGCTCGGTATCTCACTATGGGATACAGACTACTCCCATATTGCTCATATGCCAAACACGCAGACATAGTAATCATGGTCCACACATAAAACTCCTCTATGCAAGCTTCCAAGCCCAAGAGCGGAGTTCTTTTATTTACACATCTACTTATTGATTTATTCATTAACTTCGGCTGTGACTCGCCCTCGTGGCCTGTCCCCTGTGGTGCATCACAGCCCTGCAGATGAATGATTCATCTGGCTGGCCGTCTCCAGGACCGTGTACCAAAGAAAGCGCTGTCACATCCAGACAATAGAATCTCGTGAGTGGCGATGACCAACTCGCCATCGAGCAAATATCCTGCACCGAAATACCCTTGAACAGCGCACATGATGTGGCGATGCCTCTAGTTGAATGAGCCCGCAGTCCCAACGGCGGCTCGATATTCAACCTCCCGTAACACACACCAATAGCCTCCATGATCCAATGCGAGACACGCTGGCGAGAGATTGCCTGTCCGGCGTGCTCCCCATTCCATGACACAAAGAGCTGATTGCTCTTTACCGAATGTACCGAATGCAGGTGTCTCACACCTCTCATGAACCGGCTAACCAGGGGGTGCTTACATACCGATCCCGAGTCCAGGCCTATGTGGCACACCGAGATCGCAACCAAGTATACTTTTACCATAGAAAGCGCTCTGCCCTTATCCAGCAGGTCCTGTAGAAAATGCAAAATGTCCGGGGTTCGGTATGGAAGCAAGTCCCTCTCTGCGCACCATCCCTCGAATACACGCCACTTAAGGCTGTATAAAGAACGTGTGGCTGGTGCTCTCGTGCACTGAATAGTTTCGACGACTCTTGGAGACAGTCCACTCGAAACTAACATCCTGCTCTCACGGGCCAGACCCAGAGAGAAAGCCTGTCTGGGGCAGGGTGAAATATCCACGGGGGCCCGCAGAGTAGCACGGTGCAATCAGGATCGCGGCGTGACCGTGTTCCCGAACCCTCCGCAATGTGGGCCCGATTAAGCTCAATGGAGGGAATGCATATAGGAGCTCGTTTGCCCATTCGTGGGCTAGCGCATCCATACCCAACGGTGCATCGTCGTGTATTAGGGAAAACAAACAAGGGTATTGCGCATTTTCGTGCAAGGCGAAGAGATCTACAGCAGCCTGGCCGAAGCTCCGCCATACCGCTGACACCACCTAGGGGTGGAGTGCCCAATCTCCGTACAGTGGGTTCCCCCTGGAGAGAAGATCCGCTCCTGTGTTTGCCGATCCTGGAACATGTGTTGGGCGCAACGATTAAAAGCTTCGCTCTGCTCCATAAAATCAGCCCCTCCGCTAACTTGTGCAGTTTGCTCGAGCGTAATCCTCGAGCAATTTATATACGCTATCACCCTGTTGTATTGTCTGATCTGATCAGTATGTGGTGATCGCGGAGGAACCGTGTAAAGTGTTCCAGGGCTAGCTTCACTGCTAGCAGCTCCAGGAAGTTGATGTGTTCGCCGCACAACGCAGGCGGCCAAACTCCCCTCACCAATCTGCCCTCGCACATGGCTCCCCAGCCTGTGAGAGATGCGTCTGTCATGACTACCTTCCTCGAGGTGACTACCCCTAATGGGCGACCTGTTCCGGGTAACACTGAATCCCTCCAGTATCGGAGGGCCGCCATACATTCTGGTGAAATGCGCACTTTGCGATTGAGTCGGCACCCGAACCGTATGTTCTGTGTAGCAGCCCATTTTTGGAATTTTCTCATGCTCAACAACCCCAAGGGTGGTGGTGGCTCAATGGTAGGGCTCTGGGTCAGTGATCAGAGGGTCGGGGGTTCAAGCCTCGCACCAGGCAAGCTACCATCATTGGGTCCTTGAGAAAGGCCGTTAACCTCACTTGCTCCAGGGGCGCCGTTCGGTCTGGCTGACCCTGCGCTCTGACCCCAGCGTTCAAATTCATATGCTGGGATATGCTGAATAAAAACATTTCACTGCATGTATGTGTATGTGATAAATAGGATCTGAAAATGTATGATTGCTATCGTGGAGGACATAAGCCCACCAGACGAAGACACGATCTGCTCGAAACCATTCTTTCCGCCTGGAAGAGGGCGACGCAGTTCAAAATTGTCCTGATGCACTCTTCTGATAGAAAAACTGGGAAACTCACCGAGTTTATCCTGAGACCCAGGTAGACTATCTCCTCCGAGGGGGTGAGACAGCTCTTTTCCTGGTTTATGGTGAACCCCAGACTCGACAGGTGAGACACTAGGGATACCGTATTGATCTCCGCCTGATGGCGTGCAAACTAATAGATCGTCCAGGTAGGACAAAACTCCGTTGTTTTCTCAGAGGCATTAGAGCTCCCTCCATGCATTTCGTGAAGGTCCTTGGAGTTAGAGATAATCCGAAAGGAACTTTCACATATTCGTATGCAATGCTCCGATACGTGAATCTCAGATATTTCCTGTGCGCCGGAAATATATTTATGTGAAAATACGAGTCTTGGAGATCTACTGACGTGAATGTGAATTAGTTGGAGATTTCCTCTCCTAACACACGAGCTGACTCCCCCCAGGCCATCGACATCACTAAGCCACAGAACAGCGGGGGCTTTTTTTAATTGAAGCCTGTAGCCCCTGTCCACTGTGGACAGCACCCAGGGGTGGACTGCACATGTGCGCCATTTCTCTGTGTGAGCAGTGAGCGGGCTTATTTTATTTCCACTCATTAGTGGGGCAATGGCTCCATCTAGCGGCGAAAACCTGGAACTTTTCTCCGTGAAGGAGACATTCATGTTTTTTTTATTTTTTTATTTTCACCTTTTTCTGTGCCCTCAGCCCATGGCCTGGATGCAACAGAGAATTTTTTATTAACAGTTCGCTGCCTATCCCCCTCGGAACTGACCACGTGGGTCGAGGGGGAGGCAGTATAACAGGAGGTATCCATGGAGCAGCAGATTCCCCGTCATGCGCTGAAAGTGCCGCGTAAACTGTTTTCGTGTCAGTGCATTTCCATTTCCCCGGGGGTGGGAGAGACGGGACATCAGGTAGCCCGCCATTTGTTGTTATTTTGCACACTCGCAGGCCGGTGTTTTACTGCGGCTGCTGCATATGAGGGCTTAGATTTACCGTACTCAGCCTTGGGTTGTGCTGTCACGCTTCTAGGCTGATGCGGTGGTGTGGGGCTGCAGGGCTGGTGATCAGCCTGTCCTCCTCTTCCCGAGGGTCTGAAGCTGGGGCAGCTCAGTTGGTAAGGCCGAGGCGCAGGGTTTCTGGGGAGGCATGCCTCGAAAGCTTCCCCCTCCATTTTCCTTGCATTGCACCGTTGTCTCATTGCCGACACCGATGCCCCAAACAGAGATTCGGGTCAACTGGCACGTCCAGGAACTCTGCTTTCTCTTTGTATGAGAGACCGGATTGGCCGAGCCAGAGAGATCTCTCATCCAACAATGGCCAAGCCCATGCTGCGGCCGCAACTCTGCACTGCTCCACGGACGTGCGCAGGTTTAAATCTGCCACAACGCAGATCTCTTCCCAGAGCACTGGGTCAGGATATCCGGAGTCAAGCTGTCGACCCATCTCCTCCAGAAGTTCAGCTTGGTATGCCGTGAGGAGTGAAGTCGTATTCAGTCGTGTGCGTGGTGAACTTATACATTTATTGTAAAACTGAGGTGGTAAAGCGCTTAGATTTTCCTGGCAGCACGGTTCCTGCTGGTGACAAAGCCACTCTGCGATTTGGGTGTAAGTGACTCACCACGGAGGCTTCTACTGGGGGAGGGTTTGCATTCCGAGTTCCTCCATTCCCATAACATCCAGTTTAGAGGAGCCTTTTACCGATACGCGGTGGGAAAACGTGGGGGGGATGAACTGTCTCGCTGGTACCAGGTGGGATAGGGGCCTTTTTCCATCATATAAATCCCTCTCCACACCCCTTTCTGCTAGCAGGGCTGGGCAGTCGATGGACAGCTTGGCTGCTGCCCGACGACACACCTCTAGCAGGTCCGCTTCGCTCTGTGTGGGGGAGGGTGAACTTTCCTCCTGAGCGCTCGGCGGGCGGGATAACACGGGGGGTCGTATGGCGTCCTCTTCATCCTTGTCCTCATTCTCGAGGATGGTGGAGAGAACCTTGTCGTCGTCCTCCTCCTCTCTCCTTTCCTAGAGTAGTGAGCTCTCAAAGACGGCTTGGCAACTCGCAATGTAGAGTCTCCCAGCAAACATAAGGTTGCTCTGCGCTCAGAACATTGCCACGCGGCTTCGTCGTTGAACAGTTTAGCAGTAGCTTCCAGGGTCCGCAGGGTGACGGCTTCCGTAATCTTCATGGGGAAGAGAGCGAGAATGATGCGACAGCAGGTGGCTGCGGTTTATATACATGAAGGCTGGACTCCCTGGTCGCTAAGTGACGATCCTGCCTGGTGCGGCAGACGTGGTGTTATTGGTGCTTCCGCAATCGGTCACGCCTGAGGCGTTCCCATAGTGAGATACCGAGCGAATGTTTGAAAGAGAACTACTTAAGTAAATTAACGAAGTATTTGTACTCCGTTACTTCCCATCTCTGGCTATATTGAACAGCAATTCGTCAGAAGTAGAATCACGCCTCACATAAAAACAGCCTTTTTTATCCTGGCTTTCATCCAATAGTAGAAAAGAAATGACTAAACACGGTCACTAATAGGCTGTGGCAGCTGTCAATCAAACTGTAGGGCGGGTACTTCCCTGTCATAAAATAAACCTACCCATGTTACGGACAATTCGATAATGTAAAAAGATTTTAAAAGCTTATAACAAAATCTGTAGCCCGTCTCCATAGTGGTGTAATAGTCTGTTCTGAAAGAGACTAAAGAAGAAAATATTTTTATGAACTGAAAGAATACAAATGTTGTTTATTTTGGTTAGATATACCTTTTATAACAGTTTCAGGTTGTTTTATTGTTGGTAACATGTCCCACATTGTCCCACACAAACTTAATATTTGTCCCATATGTGGTTTGTTTGGGAGTGGTCACCTAACTAGAAATCTCCCCTGTTTGTGCCATACACTTTCACAAACGTGTGTCGTTCATATCAGACAATGATAAATCCCCGTTCTTTAACTAAAACAGGGCATTCATTGACACCCGGTCCTTCCATTGATTAAAAACAGTTGGCTTTCTCTGAATTGGCTTTCACATAATTGCTAAAACTAGAAACCCATATATATTTGCCATTTACAAAATTGTAATACTGGATCTGTTTTATCAATAAATAAATTATCAGGTATAATAGTACCTTTTCTCTTCAGAGAATACTTTTCACTATTATGATTATTTGACTCATATATTTGAAGAAATCTAGAAAATTCTAAAGGGTTCACAAACTTTCGAGCACAATTGTATATGCACGTTTTATTGTTAATTGTATTTTAATTACTATAATTAGCCCATGGGAGGAAGAGAAGAGATGTAGAGAATGAATCAGGCACTAATGAAGATGACGACGACGAAGGTATATTCACTATTTTGACAGTCAGTTAACTAAATAAATACAGAAAATCAGATGACTTATGTCACTTTTTTTAAACTACAGTTTCGACATTGTCATTGAAATAATATTTTGTAAACCGTTCTGCTGCTTGTGTTCATGTGAAGATGCAGGGACGGAGATCGTTTTTGTACTGGATGGCTCTGGTAGCATTATAGAAGAGGATTTTACAATGGCTAAAGAATTTATTCATAATGTGATGAATAACGTTTGGACAACGTGTTTCAGTGTAAGTAAGGGATCAAACAGCATAACAATGATATGAAATCATGATACGATAACTGCAGTGTAATTCATTAATAGTGTAAAGTAATAGATCATTAGTCAGAAAAGCTGGAGAATAGTAGTAAGGCTCTCTGGAATTCCCCATAAGGAAGCCATTCACAAGTACTTTACTAAAGTTGGCTTAACACTGACGTTATAAATAAAAACTACATTATATGGCTAACATTTGTGGACACCTTATCAGCACACACATAACTGTTTCTTTCCCATAATGTTGCCAAAACTTTGGAAGTACATGACAATGCCCCTGTGCACAAAGCTCCCGTGCCTTATGGTTGGCTTGGAAGAACTTGAGTGTCTTGCACAGTGCCTTGACTCTGACTCAAGAACTGAAAGAACTGCGATGCCGAGCACACCCCAGACCTTCTCACCCAACATTAGTGTGTGATTTCACTAATACTATTATAGCTGTATGAGCAAATCTCCACAATCATGCAACACAATTTACTGGGTAGCATTTCCAAAAGTGTGGAGGCTATGATACAAGTAAGAGTGGGACTAAATCTGTGATGATCAGGTGTTCAAAAAAAGTTTGCCCACATAGTGTACTTAGATAAATAAAATTATTATCAATACAGTCAAAATGAAACTGGTTCTATTTCAACCATAAGCATCTCTCTCACTCCCTTAATCTGTCACTCGTCTTTTAAGTGCAACTTTGCAATAGTGCAGTTCGGGAAAGAAATAAGGACAGAACTTTCTCTACAAGAAAATAATGACAGCCTAAATGCCTTGAATAAGGTGAAAAACATACAACAAGTTATGTCCATTACTAAGACTGCTTCAGCCCTCTACCATGTTCTGTAAGTACTCAAAGAAAACATTCCTCATAATAAGTTTATGCAAAAGTGAAAAAAAGGCTAACAGTCTATTAATATCTCTAGCACATTTTATTATAGCCTTTATACCTTCTGTGTCCTAAACTACCTGCAGCACAGACGTTTTTGTTCCGGAACATGGATCAAAAGAGAATGCAAAAAAAATTATCATTCTGCTGTCTGATGGAAAAATGGCAGGAGACAACAGAAGCCTCACAGATGTTTTGGAAATGAAAGAGATGGATGGAATTGTTCGCTATGCTATAGGAGTAAGTGTACACTTTTACACTACTTCAAGTAACAAGAACAGAACAGGAACTGTTAATTTGCGCTCTATCTATGTGGTTGCCAAAAGTAACATTTTTAATTTATTTAAATGTTACATTTAATTTATACACAAACCAAGCATAACATTATGACCACTAACAGGTGAAGTTAATAACATTGATTATCTGTTCGCCATCTGTTAGTGGGTGGGATATATTAGGCAGCAAGGGAACACCTTTTTGGTCTCAAAGTTAATGTTTTAGCAGCAGGAAAATGGGCAAAGAAGGAACAGTGGTGAACCGGCGACAGGGTCGTCGGTGGCCAAGGCTCATTGATGCATGTGCGGAATGAAGGAGGCTGCAACTTACAACTTACAAGACTTAAAGGATCTGCTGATAACATCTTGGTGCCAGATACCACAGCACACCTTCAGGGTCTAGTGGAGTCCATGCTTTGATGGGTCAGGGCTGTTTTCGCAGCCAAAGGGAAACCACCACAATATTAGGGACTGTTCATAATGTTATGCTTGATCTGTCTTGATCTGCTTTGTGTGAGACTGCTGTTTCAGTAATTTACAATTTCATTTGGCCAAAATGCTGCATTTATTTCTCCTATTATTTTGTTAAGATGTCAAATGTAGTTTGTATTAGAGAAACATAAAAAGTGTTCTAAGGATGTGTGATTAATATCAAAAACTGGTTGGTAGTTTTTAAAAGAAAATTCATTGGATTTTCCACCAAATTTGACTATGTGTAAAAGGGAATGTGACTTTAAAATACAATGCATAAAAATATATGTAGGGTTCATTAAGAGTATAGCACGAATACATTAATTTTATATTTTCAGGTTGGATCAGATGTCCTTAATAAAGTATCAGCAGTAGAAGAGATGATCGAGATAGCTGGCAGCAGTGACAGATTTTTCAACGTTTCGAATTATGCAGCCTTGGAAAAAATTCTTTCTTCTTTGGAAAAAAGCATAATCGGAATTGAAGGTAAGTCTTTCAAAAATATATGAAAATTACCTGCTACTAATATTCGGTTAATAGTAATACTAGTTAATGAACTAATTGTTCATTAAATTGCGCCTGAATAATCCCACATTTTTGCATTGGAATGCTGATTCTTGTTTATATACTTTATTAACGTGCTTGTTCTAAAATGTAAAGAGTGTCAGCATGGTTGTAACAGTTGGTAGATCTCCTGCTGTGGCAGAATGAAATGAAAAATAATCTTGTGGACTGTTTTTTTTACAACATTTACTGTACCAATACACCGTTAAAGTGTTTAATGTGAATTAAAAATGAAATTGTTTGTAAGTGTGTTAAAATCTATTTGCTGGAGTTTATTTAACAATGCAGCAAACCCAGGGCAAACAATACAAATAATAAACAGAACTAAAAGAAATAATCATGCACAATTAAACAGGAAAATATACCAGAAAGGCTTGGTATGCAGGTGAGCTGACAATTATTCACAATCATGGCTGCTGAGAGCATGATTTGAAGGTATTAGAAACAGGAAGTGACATAGGAAGTAGAGCTGGATTTCTGGTGGAGGGGTAGATGATTCATGGGCTTTGATGTTACTGCACATTGCACTCGTAAACTAGGAATAAACTAGGAATAAATCATTTTGGGTCATGCTGTTAAATACTAGTAATAAAAGACATGAATACTAACAATAAATCCACTTCATTTGAGTCTTCATTACACGACCCCACTGATTAATTTATATACAGCATGACTATTACATTTCACATTTCACAACTCTTACGGTTCTTACATTAATTATTTAAACAGTTTTTATCAGGTCAATTATAAAGGGATAATCAAACTTGCATTTATTCCACCGGAAAAATAGAACAAGTATGTATAACAGTATTAATGTAACAAAGGGAATATTGAATATATCAGGCTGTCACAGAGCTAAAGATTTAGCTCAATATTGCATGTAAGAAGCACTGAGCTACACTACAATTAGGCAAAATTCTAGTATATTGTATTCTTGTATATTGATTTTTTAGACTCTATAACGATTATTTTCATGCTCATATGACCAATAACCAATAGGCAGAACCAATATTTATTTAGTCTACTTCTGATTATGACACAATGATAACAGCAATACTGAACTGCACACGCAGTTTTATTTATAACATTATCAATACTGTCACTTTACTCTGCTACAAACAAAACAAACAACTATTATTTCTACATCAGCATGAATAGAGGGGCCTTTAAAAAGTGTCCCAATGATGACAGTGCTCCATCATTAAAGTGTCTCTGTAAAATAAAAACTGTAATCAGGTAAACAAACAGGTTGCTTTTGTAGACCCCCGTCTTTAGTCTTTCTGTCTCTTCTTGTGTTTTATCACGATTCAATGCCAAAATGACGGTCTTTCCATTGTTACAAAATCGATATCCAATAATGGAAAAATTTAAATATATAGAAAATATCAATTAAATTGACCACCAACATTCTATCACTATGGAGTAATAAACTTATTTACATTTGCAATATTTAGCAGATGCCCTTATCCAGAGCGATGTACAAGAGTACTTTAAAGTCTCCATCAATGAATATTTCAATTACGGTCCATTGGATTAGAACGAAATGCACCAAACATAAACCTGTTGAAAATAGAGCAATTTTTAGAAAGTGTCTTTTATTTAATTTTTTTTAAGTAACAAAAAACACTAACAGGGGTCTTTAAGTGTCTCTTGAAGACAGCCAGTGACTTGGCTGTTCTGACACTGATGGGAAGTTCATTCCACCACCTCGGTGTCAGAACAGAGAAAAGTCGTGAGGCAGACCTACCGTGTGTCCTTAAGGAGGGTGGGACCAGTCAAGCGGTGAATGTTGTTCTGAGCGACTGCGATCCGGTGCGTGCTGTGATGAAATCTTTAATGTAAGTGGGTGCTGCTCTGCTTTTGGCTTTGTAGGCAAGCATCAATGTTTTAAATCATTGTGTGCAGCTACTGGAAGCCAGTGAAAGGAGCGCAGTAACAGGGTGGTGTGAGAGAACTTCGGGAGGTTGAAAACGAGTTGTGCAGCTGCAGATTCTGGATCATGTATAGAGGATGGGAGCCACTCAGATGTAAACCTGCCAGGAGCGAGTTACAGTAGTCTAGTCTGGAAATGACAAGAGACTGCACAAGTAACTGATCAGTGTGCGTTGATAAAAACGGTCAAATCCTTCTGATGTTGTAAAGGATAAACCGACAGGACTGTGTTAGATTAGTAACGTGTAGAAATGGACAGCTGATTGTCATTGAAAGGTTGTGAGCAGCAGTTGAAGGAGAGATCAAGGAGTTATCCAAGGAGAGCACAAGATCCTGGCATGGGGATGAGTCACCTGGGATGAAGAACAGTTCAGTTTTGTTGGGGTTGAGTTTCAGATGACGGGGTGCCATCCACGATGAAATGTCAGACAGACATTCAAGATTCAAGAACCTTTATTGTCATGCTGACACAGACATGCTGTGATCCAGGCAGAAGCAGGGGTACCTGAAGGAGGAAAGGAAAATATAAGTTGAGTATTATCAGTATAGCAGTGGTAAAAGAACCCATGAGGAGATGACTTTATCGAGAGAGTGGGTGTAGAGAGAGAAGAGGAGGGGACCAAGTATTGAGCCTTGTGGGACACCAGTATTGCGTCTGCATGGCGCAGATGTTGCTCGCCTCCATGATATGAGCGTTGGACCAAGTATGAAGCAAACGATTGCCATGCTGCGCCACAAATTCCAAGACTCCTAAGGGTAGTCAGGAGAATCTTGTGGTTGACCGTGTCAAATGCAGCAGACAGGTCAAGCAGGATGAGGACCAAGAACAGTTTGCTTGATCTGGCAGCATGAAGTTTTTCAGTGAGGGCCGTCTCTGTGTTGTGTACTGTTTTAAAGCCAGACTGGTAAAGATCTTGCAGCTGGTTCTGCGAGAGATAAAGAGACAGTTGTTTATATACAGAGAGTTGAAGTATTTTAGAAAGGAAAGAGAGAAGCGATACCGTCTGTAGTTGCTGATGTTTGAGGGATCCAGTGTAGGCTTCTTCAAGATGGGAATAACCCGTGCTTTCTTGAAGAAGGTCAGAATTTGACCAAATGAGAGGGAACTGTTGATGATTGTAGAGATGACGAGCAGAAGGTCAGGCAGCATGGTCTGGAGCAATGTAGAGGGACGTGGATCCAGTGTGCAGGTAGTAGGATTGCATATTTCTTGAATCACCTGTGTTGTTAGAGTTAGACAAAGAGGAAGAAGAATCCATTTGAGAGCAGAGTTAGTCTGAGTAGAGCTGAAGGTCTTGCAGATTTCTTTAATCGTCTCATCATAGAAGGAGGCAAAGTCTTCTGCAGACAGAGAGGAAGGAGCAGGTGGAGCCGGAGGGTTGAGAAGTGACTAGATGTGTGAGATGATGTTGTGGAGCTTGCAAGGATATTTGGCACAAGCTTCAAGCTTTTCCTTGTGGAAGACAGTCTTAGCAGAAGTCACGTCGAATGAGAACTGAGACAAGAGAGCGTGGTAGGAGGCGAGAGCTGTGTCCAGATACGTTTTCCACCCCCTTTTTTCTCAGTTCTTTTCTACAGCTGAGAAAACACCTCTGACAGACAAAGGGCAGGACAATGACCTCCTAGATTTAGTAAACAGCGGGCAAAGATGATCCATGGTTGTGGAAAGAGAAGATAGAAAAGTGTCAGTGGCTGAGTCTAAGGATAGAGAGGAAAAAGAATCAGGATCCGAAAGAGATGAAAGGGTGCAAGAAGCAACAGAGGAAAGGGAAACAGAATGCAGGTTCTGACTGGTCAGGGAGAGATTTTAGAAATTGAATTCTTAAGGAATAGGAAGAAAAAGACACAACACTATACCATGTAATGATCAGACGTGTGAAGTTGGGTGGTGGTCATGTTCGTGCCTGCGGAAGGACGAGTGAAGACGAGATCCGAGACATTTCCTCCTTTGTGTGTGGGAAGAGAACTGTTAATGGTCAGTGAGAAGAATTCCATAACAGTCAGAAGACAGGAGGAGTGAAGTTTGTTAGACAAAAGGCTCAAGTCGCCAAGTACGGTTAGAGGAGTGCCATCGGTTGGGATGGAACTAAGTAGTAAATCCATCTCATCTAGAAAGTTTCACAGTGGACTAGGAGGGCAGTAAATGTCAATGATGAAGAGGTTAAATGAGACATTTCTGACATATTGCCAATTTAATTACAAAGATAGTGTTGCTTTAAAACTTTTGCCTTTTACCTTTTATTTAAAACGGTTAAAGCTTTTGAATAAATTCATGTACCTCTTTGTCATGATGTTGTCTGATTTGATCAGGCTTACAGAAGGGAGCAGGATTTGAACTTCAGCTTGCAGAGGCTGGGTTTAGCTCTCACATTACTCGTGACGTAAGTGCTGCATGATTACTTATCAGTTTGAGTTGGATTTTTTTTAAAGAACACATCACAGCTGTTTTTGTTTAAAATTTACTATGAATTATTTCACAATATGAATACTTATACACAATATATGATTACATACCATCTCCCTAAACCTGTAGGGTTCGATACTTTTTGGTGCTGTCGGGGCGTATGACTGGAGTGGAGGGATCATTTTGACCCAAAATAACGTGCCTGTGGCATTTCTTAATGCAACCAAGGAAGAGCCCAGATTTTCTTATTTGGGTATGATCAACAGAAAGCATAAATGTTTAGGAAACTACTTCATCAGATCACATCAGAAACATCCTAAATTTTTGGTAATTACAGGTTACAGTGTGGCATCAGCATATACAGATTCTGACACACTGTATTTATCCGGTGCTCCGAGGTATAACCTGACTGGCGCAGTGTTTATTTTTAATGGGGCCAGTCAAAAGCTGCTGCAAGGAGATCAGGTTTGAAGAAATAATTGAAAAGAATGTAATGGAAAGCTTCAAATATTTGTGTTTTAAGCAGGAAGTGTCCCAAGTCATTTGGCAAAAAGTGACATATGTATTGGTTCTGCAGGTAGGGTCTTACTTTGGATCAGTTCTCTGTGTGTTGGACATCAATAGCGATGACGAGACCGATTATCTTCTAGTTGGAGCACCACATTTTCACTTAAAAGGGGAAGAAGGCAAAGTGCTGATTTACAAACTGACTAATGTATATCTGCACATTTCATGTTTCCTTACAATTTCTTCTACATTCTGTCTCATTTAAATTAAACATTTAATGGATTGGATCTGCAGGGAGAATTCAAGAAAGACATATCTGAATTGCGTGGATTGGAAAGGCACATACACGCACGGTTTGGCTCTGCTGTAGTTGATATTGGAGATGTCGATGCAAATGGATTCAGAGATGTGGCAGTGGGAGCTCCACTCGAAGAAAATAACGAAGGATGTGTCTACATATATAACGGATTCCAGGATGGGATAAGAAACCAGTTTTCACAGGTATGCTATCCAGTGCGTTCCATAAGTGTTGATTGATTTTAACTAACTGACCCTAACATTGCAAAGAAAAAACTTGGCCTTTTGATCATTGTTTTGCACAACATTTAATCGTACAATATTCTGTTTCACTGTTCCTAAGGGATGACAGTCTAAATGTGGGTGGGATATATCACTGCTAGTGGGTGGGATATATCACTGCTAGTGGGTGGGATATATTACTGTTAGTGGGTGGAATATATTACGGTTAGTAGGTGGGATATGTTACTGTTAGTAGGTGGGATATATTACTGTTAACGAGTGGGAAATGTTACTTTTAGTGGGTGGGATATGTTACTGTTAGTGGGTGGGATATGTTACTGTTAGTGGGTGGGATATGTTACTGTTAATGAGTGGGCTGTATTATTGTTAGTGGGTGGGATATGTTACTGTTAGTGGGTGGGATATGTTACTGTTAGTGGGTGGGATATATTAATATTAGCGGGTGGAATATATTACTGTTAGTTGGTGGGATGTATTACTGTTAGCGAGTGCGATTTGTTACTGTTAGCGAGTGGGACATGTTACTGTTAACGAGTGGGATATGTTACTGTTAGCGGGTGGGATATGTTACTGTTAGTGGGTGGGATATATTAATATTAGCAGGTGGAATATATTACTGTTAGTGGTGGGATATATTGCTGTTAGTGGGTGGGACATATTACTGTTAGTGGGTGGGATATATTACTGTTAGCATGTGGGATATGTTACTGTTAGTGGGTGGGATATGTTACTGTTAGTGGGTGGGATAGATTACTGTTAGTGGGTGGGATTATATTACTGTTGCTGGGTGGGATATATTACTGCTGCTGGGTGGGATATATTACTGTTAGTGGTGGGATATATTACTGTTAGTGTTCAGCAACAGGCTGAATCGGCAATCTTAAATATCTCAGTAATTTTGACAAGGGCCAAATTATGATGGCTAGACGACTGGGTCAGAGCATCTCCAAAACTGCAGTTCTTGTGGGGTGTCCCGGTCTGCAGTGGTCAGTATCTATCAAAAGTGGTCTAAGAAAGGAACAGTGGTGAACCAGCGACAGGGTAATGGGTGGCCAAGGCTCATTGATGCACGTGGGGAGTGATGGAGTTCCATGTGGTGCAATTGAACAGAAAGCTCAAATTGCTGAAGAAGTTGACGATGTTGGTTCTGATAGAAAGGTGTTTTGGCAGCATAAGGGGGACCACCACAATATTAGGAACACAATATTAGGAAGATGGTCATAATGTTATGCCTAATCAGTTTATAATCTCATTGCGCAGCATTTCTTTTTATGTAGAACTGTACAATGTAGTTAGTTACCTAATTGAATGGATTGAATGGGTATCTGGGAGGTGGTGGCTCAATGGTATAAGGCTCTGGGTCAGTGATCAGAAGGTTGGGGGTTCAAGCCTCGCACCAGGCAAGCTACCGTCATTGGGTCCTTGAGGAAGGCCCTTAACCTCACTTGCTCCAGGGGTGCCATTCATTCTGGCTGACCCTGCACTCTGACCCCAGTGTTCAAATTCGTATGCTGGGATATGCAGAATATAAACATTTCACTGCATGTATGTGTACGTGATAAATAGGATCTGAAAATGAGATGTCAGTAATCATTCAGCTCTTCAATTATTATTATTATATTATTTTATTTGGACTTGATAATCCAAATCACTTATAAGTTCATTTATAGTTCATTTAGTTCATCCATATTGTGAGTAAGTGATTATAATTTTTCTTTGCAGAGAATCACACCCTCAGACTTTGGAAATAAACTTGTGCACTTTGGCCAGGCAGTGAATGTCATGTCTTCAACACAAACGAAACAAAAACTACTCGGTGTTGGGAGTGAAGGAGTCATAACTTTTTTTCAGTGAGTATAAAAATAGCATTAAAGTAAAAGAACAAAAGGTTAAAGATTCAGAACAAAAAAACCCCATGATATAATTATTTAGACAGCATGTTGGTCATTGGCTAATGTGGTTTATATTTGTAAGGAATGGTTAACTACAATTTAAAGGAATAAAAAAATCGCATGATCAAAGCTACACAATGTAGGATCAGGAAGATTTTTATTCTGACAGTTAATCTTATAGTGGCACAATTAGATGACAAGCAACGGGTGACGTTCAATTTTCTGCAGTAAATAGAGCCATGAGTTTATTAACAACATCCTACAAAGTTACCATGCATCAAGCATCTAAACTAAAATATACCGAATTCTCTGCAGTTAGAGAAATAACAACAAATACGAAAGATAAATGATTCCTCTAAAAAAAACTCCATGTGTAGTATAATTTCAGTTCCACAATCAGAATTTTAGTTCCCGTTTGCCCTGTTCATATTTTATGCGCTAAGCATGGCCAAAAGCATGCTAAGCCCTGAGCATCATATTTACATGTACATCCTATTCCCAAACTGGTTC
The DNA here is from genome assembly GCA_028566295.1 of Liobagrus marginatus. Classification (NCBI taxonomy): domain Eukaryota; kingdom Metazoa; phylum Chordata; class Actinopteri; order Siluriformes; family Amblycipitidae; genus Liobagrus; species Liobagrus marginatus. Next base: position 5,006,133 of record JAOUQX010000041.1, on the reverse strand, counting down.
CCCTTTTACTGTTTTTACAGCCTCTACTCTTTTGAACAGGCTTTCCACTCTATTTTGTTAAATGACAACAGGTATAAGAAAAAAAAACAATGTAGGGGTGTGATGGTCAGGTCTACATACTGTTTGGCAAAATAGTGTGTATGTTATTAGTCGATAAGTAGTATTTAAATTATTGTATGCAATGGTGTATAAAAATTTAGCACTCAGTGTGTTGTCTCTGTAGCAATACATCATAAGTACCGGTTAAGCCTCGGTCACAACCCCCCATGCGTCTTTTTTGTCCGTGCGTGTTCTGCGGAGGTTACGTTCGCGGCGTTTTTGGGTCGGACGTGGCAAGAGCAGAG
>JAOUQX010000041.1:4995067-5005689 GCA_028566295.1 Liobagrus marginatus | reverse complement strand
GATGTTAGCACCGTTAGCATTCACAGCGCTGTCGAAGCGAGCATAGAAGGTATTTAGCTCTTGTGCTAATGTAGCGTGTGCTAATGTAGCTCCTCATCTTAACTTTTAAAACATTAACATTTAACTTTTAAAAAGAATTATATAATCTCTATTTACCTTATTATGGAAATATAGATTGTCTGCTCTTGTTTATTACAATCAGACAGTGAGAAATAGTTAAATTTCTAGATTTATTTTAAATGGTAGATTTGTACTATGTATTTCTCATGATATTTAAACCTTTTTCCCATTAACGAATATCGGTTTTGTAATATCAGCTCCACTGACATATGGTGCCAATTTGTTGATAATTAGAAAATTGCACACAACAGGTTCTGTTTTCTATTTAGATCGTTTTGCATTTCATCTTTCTTTTTTTTTTTTTTTTTTTAAATGCGTTAGAATTATCCTTATGTTCTTTTTTTTTTTTTAACTGTTTGTTTACCTGATCCACACTTTAATTTAACAAAGACACTTTTTTATTTCTTTAAGTTACAGACTCCTCAATTTATATTGATGTAGAGGAAAAATAGTTTGTTTAGTTTGGAAGGAGAGAATAAAATTACAGTATTGACAGTGTTGCGTATAAAAAACCTGTTCAGTTCAGTTCAGTACTGCTATTATTGTGTCAAAAACTAAAAGTAAACCGGATATGGGTCAGAAAAACATGTAAATGATCATTATCGGTATGGGCTATAAAGAAAATACATATATCTCTACTGTGTACATATTTCCAGTGTATATACAGACAGATGTAAATAGATGCAGGGTGGTGTTAGTGTAGTGATTAAGACATTGGGCTGCTGAGCAAAAGCGCCATTAATGCGTGAAGCTTAACTTTAACGTTGCTTTGGTTAACAAGTCTCAGACCAAGGAAAATCTACAGTTCAGTCCAATTTGTTGTTTTCAAATGAAAAAATTGATCTAATCTAATGTCTTTTCTTATGGTGCAGATTGTGTTTGAAAAGCAGTGCCGGAATTTAAACTGCAAAGCTAATATTTCATTAGCTGACTCAGAACTCAGGTACGGCTGTCATTATGTACATAAGCAATCTGATTCCTAATTTGGGGTATTTATTTATGTATGCATTTATTTATTTAAATATGTATTTTACTGTTTTCATAGTGACTTTTTTTTTTAATCATTACAGCAATGGCATTTTAACAATTGGCTCGGGGCAAACCTTGGATATAAAGTTTAATCTTATGAACTATGGGGACAATTCCTATATGACCACTCTGACTCTCACATATCCCGAAATGCTATCTTTCAAGGTAAATTGCAATTATCCTTAAACCCCGGGGAGTATTTAGGTGAAGACGGCATCATTTTATTTACATTTTTATACAGTATCAGAGGATAAATTTGTATGTGTTTTTACAGAAGTCTGAAGGTGGAACGTGCGATGATAAAAATAACAACCGTCAAATAGTGTGTAAGCTTTTGTATCCCATATTCAAAAGAAATGAACAGGTATTACTCAAGCATGTTATGGCAATACAACGTACCTCGTTACACAAAATGATACTTTTTAATATAACTGCTATAATACTTTTCTCACTTTGCTTTATAGACCAGTGTGACCGTCGTTTGGCAGCCTGTCAACAGAAACGCAAACCACACACCTTCTATTACTGCTCTATTAACAGGGTTGGCACTTACTATTGAATTATAATTGAAAAACATTTCAAATGTGTGTGATATGTTGTTTTAAATGATAATATCAATCTATATGTACTTTCAGTGGAGCTAATGGCAGTGAGGTACTTGATAGGAAAACATATAGTTTCAAAGTGAAGAAAGCGCTCAAAGTTCAGCTTGTTGGGTAAGGAATTATACACTGAACTCTTACACATTATTTTACTTAATCATATTGTTACAGGCAGCTTTTTTTTTTATCAGCAAAGCCCAGCCAAACACACTGAATATTACAGAAAATGAAGAACACAAACCACAATTGCTACATATCTCTTTTAAGGTATGGTAATGGAATGGTAAATTATTGCTGCGCTAATCATTCAATGATCTGGTTACTTTTAATGCTTTGAGCTTTACTGTAATTGCAGCTGCTGGGTGAAAACACATATGATGCCAAAATAACTGTGACCATTACAATTGAAAAGCAGGCTCAGAAAACGGACATCAAGAACATCAAGTGCGAACCGAAGGTACTTACTATCATGAGGAGTTTCATTTGATGTAAATTAAAGTAGCATAAGAATATATTTTTGCTTGAGAGTAAAAGAACTACGATAATGTGGATTGAAGCGTTTACTCAGTGCAGTTAATGTAAATGTTGATAAAGGTATCCGGACAAACAGCTTTTAGAAATACATTCTAACATTGCTGTTTACTTTTGGCTAGGACTGTTCATGGAACTCTGTTGGAAATGATGGCGTAAGGAACTTTTTATCAATTTAAATGAATTTTATACTGTATAATTAACATAATTAAAAATAATTAAAAGTATGACACCCTTATGTTGTCTATGTAGAGGACCTACCGGGTTGTATGTACTATGACAAAGTTTCAGGAGATTAATATTACGGCTGAAACGCATATCTACGACATTGAGGTACAGTATAAAAACGACTACGCTGTTTACACTATATCGGTACGTAGATGTAATTGGGGTGTTTCTTAAACAAACTATTCCATATTTAATCTCACGCTTACTCATATAATAACTTCCACACTTCTGCTCGCGTGCACCATGTTGGTGACCCCTGCTGTAGAGTATTGGTCATGAGAGTTCAACATAAAGGATATCGAAATTAGCAAATAAAATAAAATCAGAAGATTTATTATCAATATGTGTGTGCCAATATTTAGTGGAAAAAGCAGGGAAATAGAGCAAATGTTTGTCATTTTAAAAAGCAGAGTAGAGGTTGTGAGATAATATTTACATTTAAGTGGGTTTATTTTGTGTTTGGTGTGTATGCAGCAGTTGTGACCTAATCTTGTTCTATAACCTTTTAATGAAACAGGGTGAATCTGAAAAGATCACTGCCACAGGAGAAATTACATATGATGAGAGCATCTATGATGGGAAAAACATCATAAAGAGACAGCAAGTGGGTGGAACTTAACCTTAAATACATCCATATACAGTATATCTACATTTATTTATTAGCTAATAATTAGTGCTTTACTAATTCATATTTTTTATCTAAACTACAGGTGGATGTTTTACTTATTAAGCTGACAGTCGTAAAGTCAATAGCACTCATTTTAGGCAGCTCCATTGGGGGGTTTCTTCTTTTAATCATCATTATCATTATCCTCATCAAGGTAAACCTTTTGTTTTTCTTGCTACATACCTGAATAAAATGTTTAGATTTTTTTAAATGTTAAAACTCTTTTTACTCCTTTATACAGTGTGGATTTTTCCGTAGACGCCATAAGGTGGATCACAGACAGAGTACAATCTAAAGACATGTACAACGCTGACCTGAAAATTACTTATTGTTGTCCTTTTTAGTCATGCCTGCCCAGATGTTTTATTAATATTTAAATTGTTTATTATTATTATTATTATTATTATTATTATTATTATTATTATTATTATTGTTTTTGTTGTTTTTGTTATGGCATCTGTAAACAATGTTAATAGGCACTGTGGGAAATGTCTCAAATGTACTTTTTACTTAAAATTTCTTCACCACGTGCTTTTAGTTTTCTTGTATATATCTTGTGCTTATTATTCCTTGAATAACTATAGAAAACTTTAATAAAATGTATTTTAGCTTAATTCTTAGTCATTAATTCACACCAATTTAACAAAAATGTGTAAAAATGTATTACATTTCTATTCTTACTTTATTCTTTCTTTTGATTCATATAAAATTGTATATATACAGTATATATGTGTGTTCGATTCTTGCCCAGGGTGTTTTTGTGTGGCGTGTGCTCTCCTTGGACAACTCCTCGATCTCTCCTTCAACTACTGCTCGCAACCTTGTAGTAATCATAGACCATCAGCTGTCCTTTTCTACACATGTTACTAATCTAACACAGTCCTGTCGGTTTATCCTTTACAACATCAGAAGGATTCGACCGTTTTTATCAACATACGCTGATTAGTTACTTGTGCAGTCTCTTGTCATTTCCAGACTAGACTACTGCAACTCGCTCCTGGCAGGTTTACATCTGAGTGGCTCCCATCCTCTACAGATGATCCAGAATCTGCAGCTGCACAACTCGTTTTCAACCTCCCGAAGTTCTCTCACACCACTCTGTTACTGCGCTCCCTTCACTGGCTTCCAGTAGCTGCACACATCAGATTTAAAACATTGATGCTTGCCTACAAAGCCAGAAGCGGAACAGCGCCCACTTACATTAAAGATTTCATCACACCATGGCAGTCGCTCAGAGCGACAAGCACTGCTCGACTGGTCCCACCCTCCTTAAGGACCCACGGTCGGTCTGCCTCACGACTTTTCTGTTTTGACACCGAGGTGGTGGAATGAACTTCCCATCAGTGTCAGAACAGCTGAGTCACTGGCTGTCTTCAAGAGACACTTAAAGACCTACCTATTTCTTAAATACTACCCCCTGACAGTTCCTTTCTTATTACTTCATAAAAATAAATAAATAAAAACTTTTGTAACAATTTTTCTCTTTAAAACAGGTTTGTGCAACTTTCCATCTAAAACTCCCAATGGCAGTCCCTATTACCCTTATGGCAGATGATTAAAGATGAGTGTTGATATCAAGTTCAAAGTTTATTTGTCACATGTTCATCATACGTGGTACAACATACAGTGAAATTGTAACGTTTTAGTGGCTCCGAACAGTTCGGTTCGGATAGCAAGGCGCGATCCGTGGCGCAAACAAAACTCAGGCGCAGGCTTCAAAGACATCTTCCTTTTTATTTCGTCCACAGCTCACAATAAACTCCAACAGCCTTGCTTTCGCTCAAACTAAACAGTCACAATTAAACAATGATTCACACTGGGCTGCTTCAGCGTCTGCTCTTCATACAATCCATAATCTAAGTCAGTTGTGCATGATTAGGCTGTGAGCGTGACAATCAGTGTGCGTGCGTGTGTGTGAGAACAAAGACATATGAGACAGAATGGCCCACACACATACAGTCCTTTGGTGCCCTCCGGTGGCCTCCCTGCCCACGGTTCTCCTAGACCAGGCCCTGGTACGTTACAGAATCCCCCCCTTAATGCGCACACTCCGGGTGCACGTGACGTCGGGGCGCAATCCAGAATCGACAGCGGTAGGGCAGGCAGGGCGGCCCTGGGCTATGAAGAATTCGGGGTTCTGCGGCTCCCCCCTGGACTGTGGCTGGCTGGTCGGACCCTGGCATGCGTTCCCGTCCGCCGCCAGGCTCAGGAGCAGGTCCTGGAAAGAAGTCAGAAACATAGACGGACTCCGAGGGGGAGGCAGACGGACCGGTGGCCGCAGGCGTCCCACCAGGCACACTTTCTTCGCCAGGCACACTCTCCGCACCAGGCACATAGCCGGACAGCTTCACTCTCACACTTGGCCGTAGACACGCATTCAGCCTCAAACACATGTTTGGCCTCGGACCCGCCGCCACCCTCGGACGTGGGGTCAGGCACTGGGGCCATGTCGGTCAAACTTATATCTTGGGTTTCAATCCTCCTTGTTGGATGTATGACCTTCTTCCAAACTGAAGTTATGACCCTCCGAATTAGAGTTATGACCCTTCCTATCTAGTGTCATAATTATCCCACTTGGAATTATGATGCTCCTATTTGAAGCTATAATGTTAATTTTAGTGGATGCCCTACCCACATGTTGCAGCGACAGCGAAATGATTCTATGTGCCAGTATTGAGTTATGTTGTGCTTAGTCTTGCATTGCTAGACCTTCCAAGGACATTTGACTGACACGTAAAGCAACCAATCACAATTTGTTTTGTTCAATGTCATGTGCAATCCAAACAACTAGGATTGACTTTTTAAATTCGGAAAGTTGTTCCAGTTTTGTCATATGCATCAGGGTTAGGCACAGGTTCATGGGGGTGATGTCTGAGGTTAAGACTATTACCACTTTTCCACTGAGGAAATAGTGAGGAACAATAGCAACCGCCGAGTTTAAATGAGCTGCTGACCAATTAGTCAACAAGTTAGTGACGTAGAGGGTTCTGATCCCTGCCAGTGAAAATACAGTGCTGGCACCAGCCTCATTGGAACCGCTGTATATGTTGTGCTGAACCAGCAGATTTTATAAGAGGTTAGGTTAAAGGTCAAATACAGTGACATCTGGTGGCAGGTGTATCAATTATAAATGACAAATTATAAATGAGCTTAATCTCTTGTCAAAAGAACAACTACAGCTGTGAAAGTGTAACCGCCTTTTAAACTTTAGAGCAATACACTTTAAAATCCTTATCGACAAGTGTTCAGTCTTTGGGATGTCACACTTCACCACCCTTTTGTACATGTATTTCAAACAACACACCAATGCTAGTTATTTGGCTACCTGATGACAAGTTCAGAATTCACATTTTATTTAGTGTATTGGTATTTTTAAATGTCACACAATATATGCTAAATAACATATAATTTCAATATAACAATTATATTCCCATGAAGTAACAACACCTACCCACCTAACCCTCTTTATTCTCAGTCCATCAACACTCGCGAGATCAGAGGGAGCCTAAGTAAAGGAAACATGGCGATGCCTCATTTGCTAAAGGTAAGACCTTACAGCGCGATAATTTCTTATTGTGCTTCGTTCAGTGACACTCTGCGTGTTCGCTGCTAAAACGGTAGATTTCTTTTCTTTTGGGGCTTCATTTGTGAGTGTTGTGAGGGGAATCCTTCCAAGCAAAGCCACTTTTAGCCAGGCAGTTGACTAAAACTGACTAGCCGAGGTGTTTGGCTAGTCAAGGAATCGAACGAAACCGTATTTTCCCCTACCCGTATTCCGACGAACATGGCATTCCTCGCTACGGTTGGTTAACGGTATTCGCGTCCTCCTTTAGGATTGGTTAACACGGTTTATGGTCAAGGCCATAAGTAGAAAGTACGGGCCAATCCAATCGCCGGAAGGTGTTTTTAATGGAATACGGGTAGAAAAATAATGCCACACAGCTAGCTCCTAGCATGCGAGCTTGGTATTGGCCCATTTTAGCTGCTTTGCTAGTAAACAGAGATATTACGTGAATCAATTTACTTAAGCTACAGAGTGTCCGCCGTATTGTTTCCTTTATGTGTAGGCCATGGCCCGTTTTCACATAATTGCATACATTAGTTTGGATGTGCTTTATTTAGCCTGCTGTGCACAGTTAGTGAAGTAGCTGCATAGGATAGCCAATGATTTGCCGGTTAGCAACACTGGCCAACACATTTTACGAATATTGATAAAGATTTAAAATTTTACGTTAATGACATTTTTCCTGCGTAAACAATCTGCGGCGACTCAGCAGGTATTCGTTTTATATTAAATCTTTGACTTGTGTCCTGATGTAAATGCTTGCTTACTATCAGTAAAGCTTTCCTCTACTTGTTAGCATTACAAGCTAACGCCTCCGCTGCTCTTTACGTTACAGAGCATTTAATAAATGTTCATATGTAACGTTACAGAAAAAGCTTCTCTGGAATCATAGCTGTGTTTGATGACATGTTGTTAAAGGAGTTTTGGACCAGTGTATATATATGAATCAAGTTCTCCCGTTACCTGTCAGATACTTTGTATATTTGACAGAAGCTTTAATTGAAAGTGACTGTAAGGTCAATACACGGCGCTGAGGTTAAAGGTTTGCTTTAAAGGAAACCTCCCCCTGAAGCACTTTAAATGTGTTTTGTGGATGTTGTGTATAGGGTTCTGGTTGTTGCATTTTTGTTATTCTTGGGAGAAGTTGGTGGTTGCGTCCCTTGCTGAGGTCACAGGGAGACAGGGGATATCCACAGACGCCACGGAATATCTGATGCATATGGCATGCAAAATTGAACACATTTCAGGAGTTTCGATCTCGACATCTGCTTGGGTGCAAACCGATTTCCTTCCCTCATGGAAAGACAACTGTATAATGTATATTTGAAAATTAACGATATATGATTGAATGGTGCTCTGTTTTGTTAGGGCCATTAATTGTACATTTTATTTAAACCTCTGAACATAAAGCTGAACCAAACATGCTATGATTGGCTGCTTTACATGTCAGCCAGATGCCCTCTTTTGTTTTTGTTTTGCATTTTCAAACAAACTCCATGATCTAAGAAGGTGCTTACATGTTTTTCAAAATGATGCCATATTCTTTACAGATTTAAGCCATGATGCATTTTATGACATCACCACCCACAGCATGCGTTCAGCCAAAGCCCTCTTCTTGTTACATACATTGAACATTAGTGCAGCTATCAAAGAAAGTCATGCCGTATGTGCCTTTAATGACTTTATGAAGAAAAATCTTGTTCTTCCAATTTCATCAATTTAAGCAATTTTCCACAAAAAAGCTCAGCAAGTTGCATTGCAAATTCATAAAAAGGTTTCAACACAATCTTTTTAGCTGCAACAATCCCATTGAAAATTCTGTAGGCAATAGATAACAGACAGATTTTACATTCATGCCTGGAAATAGCACAAAACACGGGCGCACAGCTGCACATCTTTCTTTGCTGAGTTAATAGCAGAGACTTAAGTGACTAGTTAGCCATTAATGAGTTCTACAAAAAGCCCAATGGCTTTGACTGCTGTATCAGCCTGAAAGATGAAGGCTTTGGAAGTTGATCCGTTTAAATAAAGTGTGCAGGTTAAAAGGGAAGGTAGTAGCTGGCCAGACAAAAGGACTAAAGCTCTGCTGCATTACTCTCTCAGATTCAGCTGAAGCGAGAGTTCCTGACCGTGGGACGTCCAACAATGTCAATCAAGGAAGTTTAAATAAAAAAAATTAATAATTAATTAGGAATCAAATAGTCATTGAAGATTGAATGTTTGTTGTAAAGATTGTTAGTCACTCAAGTGTGTTTTTGTTCTTTTAAAGCTTTGGCCCACTAGTAGTTCTCTATCAGGTCTGGGATTCTACCAAAGCTGTTCTTAAAGAGAGAAAAAAAATCTCCACCAAATTCCCAACGTTAGGAATGATGCACATGAACACAGATTGTCCCATTGCCACTCATCTGATTCATTCATTTAATCATTGATTTCCAAGTTTAATTGCCTATTTATTTATTTAAAGCTGGTTTGTCACCTCATTGTTTATTATACATTTATTAATTTATTACCTAGCGCTTATCCTGTTCAGGGTCGCACTCACATTCACTCCTATGGACAATTTAGAGTAGCCAATTCACCTATGCCCAATCGCTTGTGTTTGGAGGTGCGAGAAAACCGAAGTACGCAGGGAAACCTGAGCAAGGGCGGGAGAACATGCCAACTCTTCACAGAAAGACCCTGGGTGGGAAGCAAAACATGACCTTCTTGCTGTGAGGCAGGAGTGCTAACCTCTCTGCTGCCCCTTGTCTAATTATTAGTGGTTTTTTATTTTAAGAAATGTTTACTGTGATCTTGGTGTCTGTCTTTATTGTGTGTCATCTTAGTTACTGTGATGTCTGCTTTTCAGAAAGATTAATTATCCTTAAAAAGATCTCCATAAAAACAAAGAGCAGCTCATATTAGTTAAAAATGAACACTGCCGTGTGTTTACCAAGTTGTCTTTCCTAGAACAAAGGGTCCCTCCAGTTTGAGGACAAGTGGGATTTGATGCGCCCAATTGTCCTTAAGTTACTTCGCCAGGAGTCTGTAACGAAGCAGCAGTGGTTCGATCTCTTCTCGTAAGATTGATTTAATTTAATTTAATGATAATAATCAGACCTGGTCTAAACTTGTTCATTATGCTTCTTGTCTCAATGCTCATGCTTTTTTCTTCCACAGAGATGTCCATGCAGTCTGTTTATGGGATGACAAAGGTCCAGCGAAGATTCACCAGGCTCTCAAGGAGGACATTTTAGATTTTATAAAGCAAGCCCAGGCAGTAAGAACGATTTTTATTTGAAATTTTTTTACATAGGATGTCCACAGTGCTATAATCACCATAAAGTAGGGATGCACTGATGCCAGTTTTTAAGGATCAAGCACAACTACCAGTATGTTTTATCTGGTACTCGCTGTCTCTGATGCCAATACTTGTATTTTATTACTTTTTTGTTACGTGGCAATTTTACAAGCCAAACAAATTGAGAGTAATGAATATAGGACAGCAATAATCTAACAATATTGTCCCCCACATGAGGATTGGTTTCCCCTTGAGTCTGGTTCCTCTCAAGGTTTCTTCCCAGCATTACATTAGGGAGTTTTTCATTGCCACCATCACCTCAGGCTTGCTCATGTGGGATACATTTCACACATTTCAGAATTTTACTTATTCTTAATTTTTATCTTCTGTAAAGCTGCTTTGGGACAATGTATTTTGTTATAATAATAATAATTGAAGATCTGAATGATTACTGACATTTTCAGATCCTATTTGTCACATACACGCAGTGAAGTGTTTTTATTTTCCGCATATCCCAGCATAGCTGTCAGAATACGCTGGGGTCAGAGCGCAGGGTCAGCCAGAACAAACAGCGCCCCTGGAGCAAGTGAGGTTAAGGGT
>JAOUQX010000041.1:4970454-4983403 GCA_028566295.1 Liobagrus marginatus | reverse complement strand
CTCTCTCTCTCTCTCTCTCTCTCTCTCTCTCTCTCTCTCTCTCTCTCTCTCTCTCTCTATATATATATATATATAATATACATTTATGATATCCATCATATTTATTTCATTTAAATTTTTTCCATCATATTTGTTTCATGTTTCATACGTATCCCTACAATGGCGCATTATTTAATTGTGTAAAATATCATTTAAAAGCTGATTTAGGTTGATTACCTAATCCCATGCCATTTTTGCTAGGCATACAAAGCAGTTGTGAATGATGCAACAATCTTCAAGTTGGAGCTACCTATGAAACAGAAGGGGTGAGTAAGCGACAGCAGCTATGCATTTCCTTTTCTGGTTCCTTCTTCAGTCAATTTTAATTTAAATCTACAGCTAACTAGCTTCTTCTACACGTTCAAGCGTTTATGTAATTCAGCTCTTTGCTTGTGTACAGCGTGGGCCTCAAAGCACAACCCGAGTCCAAGTGTCCCGAGCTGCTAGCCAACTACTGTGACATGCTGCTGAGAAAAACGCCACTCAGCAAGAAGCTCACCTCAGAGGAAATTGAACTGAAGTTGAAAGAAGTGGTAAAATGCTTTAAATACATGCTAAGTGCTTACACAAGAAAATCTTTTCTGAGGAATCCAGACTTTAAACTTGTCTTTTCTTATGTAGTTGCTGGTGCTTAAATATGTCCAGAATAAGGACGTGTTTATGAGGTACCATAAAGCCCACCTGACCAGGAGGCTGATCCTGGACATCTCAGCTGACAGTGAGATCGAGGAGAACATGGTTGAATGGCTCAGGGTAAAGACAGCGAAAGTTAAATGTTGCTATTTTTTTAAACTTAATTATAATGAGCACTACTATGATTTGCGGCATAGTTCCCATTATTAGGTTTTATTTCAAAATATTTTCATTCTGCAGGAAGTTGGTATGCCGGCCGATTATGTCAACAAGCTAGCTAGAATGTTTCAAGACATTAAAGTCTCTGAGGATCTAAACCAGGTTTTCAAGGAGATGCATAAACACAACAAGCTTGCTTTACCAGGTGATTTTAAAGCACAGACGTTTAATCTGTGAAGAAGGCTAAACCCAATCAAGGCTCTGGGTTCTCATGCCGTTGTGTTTTGTGTGATGCAGCGGATTCTGTAAATATAAAGATCCTGAATGCTGGAGCATGGTCACGCAGCTCGGAGAAGGTCTTTGTTTCACTTCCCACTGAGCTGGAGGACCTTATTCCTGAAGTTGAAGACTTTTACAAGAAGAATCACAGTGGCAGAAAGCTGCACTGGCACCACCTTATGTCCAATGGCATTGTAAGTTGGAATATTTTCTTCTCTTTTGTCAGTGTTACCGATCTTATTTGTATTTATTTATATTTGTCACAGATCACATTTAAGAATGAGGTGGGTCAGTATGATTTGGAGGTCACAACTTTCCAGCTGGCTGTTCTTTTTGCCTGGAACCAAAGACCCAGAGAGAAGATTAGCTTCGAGAACCTGAAGCTTGCCACTGAGCTGCCTGATGCAGAACTGAGACGCACACTCTGGGTGAGAAGTGAACATGTAAAGTGCCGTGTAGGCCTGTGGAATTTTCCAGGCTAGGTTGTATCGCAGTCCATTTGTTTTAGAAAAGACAGTTTTCGCAAGTTTTTTTCAATTATATTATTTTACAAAACAGTGTTGCTTGTATGTGAGAAATAATTGTACAGTTTATTATACACAATATGGCCAAAAATGTGTGCACACCTGATCAGTCAAGCCCTGTCCTAGAATTTATTTTATTTCTGTTTGCCGTTATAATAACCTTTTTGTTGGGTACTAAGGGAAATTTGTCTATTTGATGGTTCCATTGAGAGGCCTTGCAGTCCAATCTTCCCGAAACATGTGATTATGACTGTGTCTGACTTCTTTGTGCACAGGGACATTGACATGCGGTAACATGGTTGAACCTCTTTTTTTTTCTTTTTTTTGTAATGCTGATATATGGGTTTGCTGATCAGGATCATTTATTACACATACAAGGATTTATTCCCCTTTACATTTCCTCAGTTTGTTACATTACAGCATGACCTATTTTAAAATGTAATTTGTTTTCCTCCTCAATTTTCATAAAATACAAATAGTTTTCTGACAGCATTTGAAATTGAAATTCATCTAGTACATTGAGTTTCATAAGACATAATTTATATAGGCACATGGATCCTCAGAGCAGAGCAGAGTTACTTCCTTAAACGACTGAAATGTCAATGTCAGAGACAGGTCTATTATGATATGTATAGTATAGCTTTTTATGTGTTCGTGGACTTTGGCTGCAGCTTTTCGTCTACTGCAAAAAGCTCAGGACTAAAATATACCATATAACAGTGCCACAAAATGCACCACTGCACAAATGGTGACCATGAGTGCTCTTGAACGGCTACAGCCTTTAGGGATGTCCTTTAGGGCTCTTCTTTAGGGCTGTCCTTTAGGCATGTTCTTTGAGGTGACATTAGAAAGTAAAGCTTCTGAAGGCTTGTGTAAGCATCACATCTCACGTTTTAATGCTTCATGAGTTCTCATTAAAGACTATTTGTGCAGATATTTATGGAACAAGTCAGCCATTTTTAAGAATAGTTAACAAAATGAGGAAAAAAGTAAGAGTTTGAATAATTATTGAATGAATACTGATTATTTTTTTAGGTAATGACTGCAATTGACATGTTCTTAAACCTTACCAACCACATAAATATGACTTGAGTACCTTGCTGACCCCTGTGACACCTTTGTCTCTTTCCCTCCAGTCTCTTGTGGCCTTCCCTAAACTCAAACGGCAGGTGCTTTCATATGAACCTCAAGTGAGCTCTCCCAAAGACTTCACAGATAGTACATTGTTCTTTGTCAACCAAGAATTCTCCTTGATGTGGGTATCTTCTTTTTTGTTATTTTATTACTCATCAGATTTAGTAATTCATCAGGATAAACGGTTTAATTAGTCACAGTGGTAGTGTTTACTGATTTTTTTACTTCAGAAAAAACTCCAAAGTGCAGAAGAGGGGAAAGATTAACCTGATTGGCCGTCTGCAGTTGACCACAGAGCGAATGAGAGAGGAGGAAAATGAAGGCATTGTTCAACTAAGAATATTAAGAACACAGGTATGTAATCGTTTTGAGGGGAAAATGTTTCCTAACTTCTCAAACAGTTAAATTGTTTATCATGTAATGTGGCAGAGCTTAGCTGTCAGAATACAGGCCAGATGTTTAAACAAACTGTGACGACAGTAAATATGAAGCAGCAGAGCTTCTGTAACCGGCAATCTGTTACATCGGTGTAAATCATTGGGCCAGAGTTACAGCTCTATATATCTAAATAGACATTTGACAAAATATAGCCTCTGAAATATTCAGTTATGTTACTCTTTATATTGTTAAACTTTAAAATGAAATGCTGATCAGCAGCGGGAGAGGTGGCTGTAAGATCAGCATGTGTGTTTGATTCCCAGCATCACCAAGCTGCCACTGCTGGGCCCTTGAGCGTGGCCTTTAACCCTTAACTGCTCAATTAGGTTAAAAAAAAAAAAAAAAAGTAGATTAATGGAAGTTGATCGGGATAAGGGTGTCTGCCAAATGGCAGAAATGTAAATGAGATTCAAAAAAGGAAAGATTTGCACCTGAACCTTTAGCGATTTCAGTTAAGTGCATTTGTGTGCTGGTTTTTATCTCCAGTAGAGATTTGTATGGTTTCAGTTTTTCCCCTTTCTTACTTCTAACTTTATAGGAGGCCATTATTCAAATTATGAAGATGCGAAAGAAGATCACCAATGCCCAGCTGCAGACCGAGCTGGTGGAGATCCTGAAAAACATGTTCCTTCCTCAGAAGAAGATGATCAAGGAGCAGATCGAGTGGCTAATTGAGCACAAGTACATCAAGCGTGACGAGTCAGACATTAACACCTTTATCTACATGGCATAGCACTGAGGTTTACGCTGGAAAGGCTTATCAATCCAACCAAGAGGTAGACTGTGAACCTGCAGCGGCTCAGCAGTAGGAGAGGAGTGCTGACACAACGGAGAACCTAAGCTGGCTGCTGATCTTCTCGTGGAGTGATGGGCTTGTTTAACACGACAGTCACACACCAGAATAGCTTGTTTTCAAGAAAAATCCCTGCCTTACCTTACAGTAAACAAAGCTGAGATGAGGATGGGAGATTTCAATGGAAAAAAAACTCAAAAACATGAACTATATTTTTGCCAACAGGTAGTCAGTATGCATGGTGGGTGGTTTGCTCTTTTTCTTTTTTTGAGTGTCAACATCAACAGCATGCTGTCGGTGAGGATGTCTGTCATATAAGGACTGTGTGTGTGTGTGTGTGCGTGTGTGTCCATTGTCTGGTCCAGGCGATGTCCACTCCTCTCTTATCCAACTCAGCTCTCAGCCTGGTCTAAAAGCTCACACTGCAGCCACATGGGAGTTCTGTCACCAGGATGGTGGACTGGAATGTTAGCACTTTACTTAGCATTGTGTCGCACATTCAGCATGTCTGTGTTTTCGTCAGCTGTTTTGTGTTTCTTTGTTTTCTTTTGAGAACATGTTAAACTGATGACGCTGATGGTTCGTGTCCGTCATCATGATACCACAGAGAAGTTCATGTAACTTTGTCCTTTTCGTTATTATTGACCTCTCTGGTCACCCCATACAATGTCAGATACAGTGACTGTGACATCCAGCCTACTTGCTGCAGTCCTGCTATACAGTGTGGGGTTTAGTTAGCCTTTGTTCCATTATCATGGCTGTTCTGTTTCGAATTGCCCTAGAGATGACGTTACTACTCTTCAGTTAACTTTCAGGCCTTGCGAGAGACATCGGCTTTTTAGCGAGTTATATGGGGAAAGCTGTGTTATTTTAAAACTGTGTTATTGGAACAGTTCGATTTCACAAAGTAGCTCTTGGCGCTGGAGCGCTTTACGCCATTGCACATTGTCCAAATAAAAGGAATGATACCGTTATAGAGAAATTATATAGGCAATCTTTTATAGTGTATTTCACGTTTAATAATTGATTCAGGATCCGTTATCGCTGTCTTTCCAAATAACGTCATTTTTATAACACCGTCTCCTCACACATTGTTAAATTTAAGCAATGTAATAGTGATAATGTTTTCTGTTAGCAGTCTTTTGTAATAAGTGACTGCTGAAATTGACAATTCTTTAAAAAGTTGGTCTTGGTACCTACACATCCTATTTATTATATTTCACACCAGTAATTATCATAACATACGTGCTTTAAGTATTTATCTGTTAACTTGGGTAACTTAGCCTGAGCTGATGAAAATAAATATCATTAAATATGACACAAAGCATCATTGTGTGAATTAAAAAGGAGTAAATGAAAATGGGTTAGTATTGATTTCATAAACACACTTTTTTAAAAGCTGTCCTATAAATCAGCCTTTTCTTTTAAAACTCCACTTGCAGTCTGTATATTAATACGTCATACACGGAGACAGCAGCTTCATAAGTAAACACAATACAGTGATGCATCATTCATATCAGTAAGCACTTTATTTAGCTCATGCTAGATCTGGAGCCTCTTCCAGGAACATGTGCAAGTCAGTAAATACAACCCTGATGGGACCAGTCCATCACAGGGCCTTATACATACAATCACAGCTGTAATAGCCAATTGTGTATGTTTCTAGGAGGTAGGACCACACCACACGGGAACAACGTGTCAACATTCTGTTATAGAGCCTAATAATGAAACATTGTCCAGGTTATTTATTATTCATAACGTGGCTGAAATAGGTGTGTATGTACTTTAACTGGTTCAGTTTACCAAATTGCAGATGACCTTTCCAGCATCTCCTACACCTTATAACTGGTGTGTATTAATAATAGGTGTGATTTTCTTTAGGCTTCTACATTATGGGAATTGTTGAATTCAGCACGCATGGATTGAATGTAAGATATTTCTGAAGTACAGTAACGCTAAGAAGATTTATACATTTATCTAAACTACCTAACGAGCGAATGGTTGTCCTTCAAAAAAAGAATGATTGCTCTTCCGCCTAATTAAGCTTTTTTGCAAGCATTAAAATGTAATTGAAATGCATTTTAATTATGAAAGCAAGTAATTTTTCACAACACAAGCCAAGAAGAAAATATTTTCAGACTCATTGTTAATAGTTCCAGAAAATTTTTAACGGATATAGCTCATGTGGAGTGTTGCAGTTGTGCATAAATGTTAATGCGAGAACTTTGTGTTTTAATGTAGAACACTGGGAGTCAAATCAGATTTAAAGCAACATGTGACTGAGGTTGTGAGATTTGTGCTGTAAGGTTCCAGCACTGGACGCTCCACCATGTAATATGGCACTATATTTAAGTTACAAAACAATAAACCTTAAAGATGTTTTGGTTAATCTTACACCTTTATTTACAAAGGTTTTTTTTAATCTGAACCTGCTTTGTTTTCAGGCCCTTATATCATGGTAGGATTCAGAGGCTGTTTTTTTTTTTTTGGTGTCCTATTCACTTTTACACACCTTCCACTTCATCTACGTGTGAAAATGCTGCAGTGAAGCATATAATCAGTATTCTTTTGTCTTTTTTTTTTTTTATTGAGTCGAATGAACAGTTTTCAGTGTTAAGTTCTGAGTGAGTGAGTGATTTGCTGCACTTGACAGTTTTGTCCTGAGGGAAATGATTGCTGGAAATTCAAGTATAATTAATTTGTTAGCACCAACATGATGGATATTAATTTACTTATTAAACATGCATTACTGCCTCGCATCATTTCCATCTCGAAGTCGTACAGAACTGAAAGCTGTAAAACGTACAGACTTGGGTTTTTATATACTGTATCCCCTACTGAATTGTGTCGAATGTGTGCCTCTATGTTCAGTGAGTGAGTGGAGTTGTGGGGCGCTCGTGTGGATGTTCATCATGCAGTCAGGGTGAACCAATTTGGTGTACACCATCTGTTTATTTCTCTTTAAATGAGTTTGTTGTATAATTTATTTCCTTCAAAATAAAGATGTCTTTTAAAGTTGGCTGATCTGGTTTTCACTCCAGTTGATAGATTAACACATTACGTTACCTGAATGTAAGCATGGACATTACACGTGCAGCATGAACCTGACAGGATGCATCATTTCTGCTGTTCAGATCAGCTGTGAATGGCATCTGGAAGGTCAAATGTTATTTTAATGCACCATACCTGAGATTAATCCAATTCAGTTCAACTGTATTTGCATTGCACTTCATATATTAGATGCTGTCTCAAAGCAGCTTTAATTGAAGATAAAAAATTCTGAATACAATAATATTTATCCCAAACAAACTCCGAGTTTTTCATCTGATTACAACGCAGAAGTGGTAAAAGGGGCACATTATTTATTCTAATTTTCTGAAATACTTAATCATCAGATGTTATAATCATCAAAATTAAAAGAAATAAACATTTGAAATATATCAGTCTGTGTGTAATGAATGAATATAATATACAAGTTTCACTTTCTGAATGGAATTAGTGAAATAACAAATAACTTTTTGATGATATTCTAATTATATGACCAGCACCTGTATGTATGTATATATATATATATATATATATATATCACAGTATCTCACAAAAGTAAGTACACCCCTCACATTTTTATAAATAATTTATTATATAATTTTCATGTAACAACACTGAAAAATGACACTTTGCTACAATGTGAAGTAGTGTGTGTACAGTTTGTATAACAGTGTAAAATTGCTCTCCCCTCAAAATAACTCAACACACAGCTATTAATGTCTAAACCACTGGCAACAAAACTAAGTACACCCCATAAATTAAAATGCACAAATTGGGCCAAAAGTGTAAATATTTTATATTTATAATAAAAACCATTATTTTCCAGCACTGCGTTAACACTCTTTGCCATGGAGTTCACCAGAGCTTCACAGGTTCCCACTGGAATCCTCTTCAGCTCCTCTATGATGGCATCACGGAGCTGGTGGATGTTGGAGACCTTCCATCACATTTTAGGCATGTAGCAGAATGCCTTATCCAGAGCGACTTATATTTATCTCCTTTTTCTCCAACTGAGCAGATAAATGTTAGGGGCCTTTCTCAGGGACAGCTTGGAGGTGCTGGGAATTGAACTCATGATCATCTGGTCAGCAGTCCAACATCTTAACTACTGAGGCTACAGTGGACACAAGCTCACCAACACTGTACAGTTTAAATGGAGAAATGTGGCCTGGTTGAATGAATCTCAATTTCTGCTGACACACAGGTTATGGTCCTGATTTTGTGCCAACAACATGAATCTGTGAACCCAATTTGCACCTTTAATTTTGGCCTTTAATACCAGTTAATCATAACTTGAACACCACAGGCTGTATGATGAATTCGTGCTGACCCTGTGCTTCCCTTAACGGCTACAGTTACACTTCCAGCATGATAACACACCATGTACCAAGGTTGGTTTGATAAACATGACATTGAGATCAATGTTTCCCCGTAACCTTCCCAGTCACTGGATCAAAAACCAACAGAACAGGATGTGATCGAACAAGAGATTTATAGCGCCTGACATAAAAGTGCACCCGATAAATCTGTACGAATTTCAAGATGCAAGAACCTCAAATGAGCATTTCCAAAATCATGTCAAATTGTTTTTGCCAAAAACAACTAATTTTGATTTTAGAGCAACTGGAGCCCTAGGCAGTAACAGTCCAGTGTTCCTTCACAGTGTAAACACAGAGTATATAATGGTTTCTTTTAGTTAACTAGCCAATTCATCTGAATAATAAACACAGAATCCCTGGATTAATATGCTTCGTAGGTTTTTATGTTGACAACATATCATTTCCAATTACATGCTTATTTTGACTAGTGCAATATTGTAACATAAATATTTTGCATGATATTATTATTATAATACTGTATACCAGAATACTGTTCCATCTCAAAACACACAAAGAACACAAATTCTTCCAAACACCAATTGTTAGTTACAGTTCATAGTGTAAAATATAGAATAATATTGAAAAAAAGCGAAAATAAAAAACAGAGTAAATAAAATTAAGCTTTTTAAGTAACAGTAAATAATGGAGGAGGATGGTAACAGTTTTTTTACACTAAAAATCAATGTGTGACTTTACACAACTTGATATGCACCTTCACTTACCTGCTTATTATCATTCCTTCATTATCTAGCATTTATCCTGTTCAGGGTTGCTGGAGTCTATCCCAGCTGACAATCAGCAGTTAATCGCAGTACTAACGCTTAGAGACAGACAACCATTAACACACACATTCACTCCTATGTACAATTTAGAGTAGCCAATTCACCTGTGCCCAATCTCATGTGTTTGGAGGCAGGAGGAAACCGGAGTACCCGGGGGAAACCCGCACAAGCACAGGGAGAACATGCAAACTCCACACAGAAACCCCCTGGGTGGAATCAAACCCATGACCCTCTTGCTGTGTGGCAGGAGTGATAACCACTCTGACACCGTGCCACCCTGCCAATTATCACTAAAAATTAATTCCAGCTGATCTTACAGACAATCTGCTGAAAATAGCATAGTTTAACTTCTATACGTTACTATTTAACATACTGTACAGTATCAACAAACACTGCACTATGAGTTTTGCTTAACTGGTACCAAACCACACAAACGTAGTAAAGCTTTCTTTTTTCCAGGTGGTTTAAATATGTATTTAAAAAGTTGTCATAAATATTTGCATGTTCTTTATCGGTTACCTATTTTATCCTTAATTACGGCATTAATATTTTACATATTTTACAAAGGCCCTTAATGACAGTGTACTTTTTATTCCTTCTTTATTTTTACCTCTCTATTTATATTTATGTAGAAATATAAGATCTTTTGTTTTGTTTTGGGGTTTTTTTTGCAAGGAAGGGGTAAAATAACAATATTGACAAGTGTTATTTAAAAAAAAAAAAAAAGATTGTTCAGTTTAGTACAACACTATCATTGTGTCAAAAACAAACGTAAATCAATAAACAAAAATTGATTTTGCATATGGGTTGTCAGTAACAAAAACATGCCAATAATCTGTTCTAAAAAAAATAGCGAAAATTTGACTTCAAATACAGTACATAAAGGTAAAATGTAAATGCGTAATTGCTATTGATACTACATCCACTGTTTAACTTACTTCTGAACTTAAATGTATTCATTGAAAAAATATGAAAATATTTGAAAGAAACAAGGTTTGAAGATACGCTTAGCGCAATCTTACACTAAACATTGGTGGCATTACCCTACGTGTTCTTGTTAAAAGAAAGCTCGGGTGTTGATAAATGAATTAACGTGTTTATTGTGCCCTGATGTTGTTATCCGTTTCGGACATAAAAGCTGATGACTGACAGAAAGGCTTGCGTTTGACAAGTGGATTTGGTAGTAGGCATAGTAAAAAAGTCACAGTGGACTCCAGCCAAGTGTGAGCCAATGATATGTGAAAAATTTGCATCCACGAACCAGAATGCACTGCGGTAACTAGAAATAGGTATTTATAGTTTTTATATATAAAAACTAGGTATTTATATATACATTTAGTGTCTTCAGTTTATGTCAGCGTCATATATTAGTTATATACTTATGCTTTTGATATATTTTACAGAGTTATAAATACTCACCGTCATCATAACATTTATCTGCGTGTGGTAGTATATATCTCAGTTTTCGTAGCTTGAAACAGTGCCCGGATGAGCCTCGGTGGTCCGGGGTGCAGGCTTCAAACCTGTAGCTGCCTAGCGGCAGAGTGGTTCAATTCCACCTTTCGGGCGAACGTGCAAATCCTAACTAAGAACTTCGCCGACTTTTTTTGCGTTGATTCTACCATATACTGTAGTACTACTAGTCTTTCTACTTGTGTCGCAGAAATGTTTTTGAGTGAGATTATTATTTGAAAATGTTAATAAATAAATTATTTAGTCTGCAAAATTAATTCTCGGATTCAACCATAAACGATAAAATAAAAAGTATTTTTCCTTAACTTCTCATGAATCTACTTCATCCGGATGAGTATATTCCCACAACCAATCACAGTGTCTTGTTGGTTCTATGTCACCGGAAGCGGATGCGAGTGTCCTTGACCGGCCACGGTAACACACGCTGTTACTGATATTTACCTCCGACTGCTTTTCTTCAGGTACGTTGTTGCAAAGCTTAACAGTTGTAAATAATAACAAAATCGACCAAGCAGTTTAGCAACTCTACTCTTTTACTTTTTAGCGTGTTGTCTCCCTGGCTGCTCAAACAGCAGCTCAAATGTTTACACTCTTATCCACATGACAGTGTGACTCTCTGATGGTTTAGGTTTACAATAGAGTTTTTTCAGCGTGTGGTTGAAGCTGCCGAAGAAGAGAAAGAACAGCAACAGCTGTTTGTTTACTGATGTTGATGATGATGATGTTGATGATGTTGATGATGATGATGATGAAAAGCTTAAGACATTGGAGTTAGGTGGTACAGGCTGTGACAATTATAGTAAAATTATAAATCACAGAACTATACATGATCTCACATTCTGGTGTTTTAAATTGCTTATTAAAATGTCATGCTTGTTGCCACAGAGGTTTTCATGGTCCCACTTGCTTCAGATTTGCTTATTGAGGATCTAAATCTGTATCCATAATTTTGTAAAGCTGGCTTTTGGCAGTATCTCTTGTTTCTAAAATGCTACACTAATTAGCACGTTGTGTGCGTAAACCACAGCACAAACGCGTTAGTTCAATATGAGTTCACCACCTTTGTGTTCATTAGCTTAAAGCAAGATGCCGTTACACAAGTACCCGCCACGCCTGTGGGAAGCCTTGAAGTTGAAGAAAGGGATCTACACCCGTCTGCCACAGCATTACCTGAAATCCCTCCAGGACACATCACCATCAACTGCTGTGCACTGGAGACCTCTGGGAGTAAAATACAGAGCAAACCCCAAAACAGGCCACAAAGAGCGGGTTCAGGATGTACCTGTTCCTATTTATTACCCCCCAGAGTCACAGGACGGCCTGTGGGGTGGAGAGGGCTGGATTTGTGGTTACAGATATGCCAATAACGATAAGGTGAGTATCTGGAAATATAATTGTGTTGTCTGATTAACTACCCAGAGTCTTAATTATTCGAGCCACTGCTGCTTTACAGCTGCTTTAAGGCTTTTGTAGCAGTTAGTGATCATGGTGATGATGATAGTTTGTGGTTGGTCATCTGTTCTGTCAGTGAAATTGCTTGTTCTTGTAAAGTAGGCAGTTTTTAGTCACTGCTTTCGAAAGTTAATATCCAGTTTGTTTCTCTTGAATAAGCTGCAAATTAAAAAAAAAATGGAGATTTTCCTCAGAGTTACGCTGCATTCATTACTATTAAGTTACGATGTGTGAAATGTGTGCCTGGATCTTAAAATGTGTGTGTCGTTTACCTGCAGCTCTCAGCAAGAGTCAAAAAGTTGTGGAAGCCTCAGCTCTTCAAGAAGGAGCTGTACAGTGAAATCCTTGACCAGAAATTCAACGTCACAGTTACAGCTCGCACGCTGGATCTGATCGACGCCGCTTATGGCTTTGACTTCTACATTCTAAAGGTCATTCGCTCAGGATCACTTTTCCTTTTGGTCCCGGCTCATTGTGAGAGTGTTTTGGGAAACACTAATGCGCAGCATGACAAGGCGTAAATGCTGAGCTGACATTGTCAAAGGTTCTCAGTAGGGTAGTGGATTCTCTGTGCACTTAACCCTAACCCAATAGATATATAGAACGCTAATTGTTCTATTAGGTCAGGTACTGTGCGTAAAAAATCCATAGCGCCCTGGATGATGATTTAGAGCGCTGACAAATTTGAAAAATCAACAGTTTTTCCCCCAAATAATTTTTAAAGAAAAGTAAAGAAATCAAAATAAAAAATTTAGAAAGAATATAAATAAAATATATATATGTATATAACATATATACTTTATTACTTTATTATAT
>JAOUQX010000041.1:4918902-4931440 GCA_028566295.1 Liobagrus marginatus | reverse complement strand
CTATGCTAGTAGTCCAGTCCCTTGGTCAGTTTCTTCAATTTCCATGGACTAGCTCTTATAGGCTTGACTGAACAAATGTTTTTAATCTGGACCTAAACAATGAGACTGTTTCTGCGTCCCGAACAGTAATTGGTAGACTGTTCCATAACTGCGGGGCTTTATAAGAGTAGTTCAGTCCTATTGGAAAGCCTTTTCAGAAGTGTGGAGGTTAATATCAGCGTGAGACTAGATCTGGAATATGATATTTTAAAAAACACACATGAATGTGATGGCCAGGTGTCCCAATAGTTTTATCCATATAGTGTATGTGTTTGGATTTAATCCTTGTCTTGGTTAAAAGTAAAAAAATAAATAAAAAATGAACTTCTGTGTCCCCAGAAATGCTGCATGCAACTATCCTTCTTAGCTACATCACTATTAACATGGGATTTTGGGCACTTTGTTGATAACGTTTTAGGTTTAAATACACACAATTGCCAACCGATGTTTTCATATGCTGGACATTTTCCCTGCAGATCCAAGTGTCCCATAAAACATAGACCCCTGACCTCAACCCCAATGAATACCTTTGTGAATGAACTGTAGCACTAACTGCACCCTAGGCCTCCTCACCCAACATCAGTATCTTATCTCACTACTGAGCTCATGATTGACTGAAAACAAATCCCCACAGCAGCCGCGCTCCAAAATCTAGTGAAAAGCTTTGCCACCAGTGCAGAGATTTAATATTATAACCATAACGGGGAATTACATCTGTTTGAGATGTTCATCAAGCATACATGATGTGATCGGTTGGGTGTATACATGTACATACTGTATACATACATACAGGCTGTATAGTGTGACTGTTAACAGTTTAAGTAACGTTGCGCATTGTGAGGAGCTTAGTAACAGTTTCAGTGGTCAGTCTTTTGCTTGGTCTTGCTGGGCTGCCATCACAATCCTATACCTTGATGTGAATGCTGTTTAAAACTCAGTGAATTATGAATTATTTAGTGGTTACTTAAAAGTATGCATGTGTGTCTGTGTTTCCATTTGCTTGTGTCCTGATTTGTTGCATGTGGCCTCAGGAAGGCCCTTAACCGTCAACTACCTCAAGTTAAAAATTGTAAAAATTGAAATAAAGAAAAATGTAAGAAGCTCTGGATAAGGGCATCTGCTAAATGGCTAAAATGTAAACACCCCACTCGGTTTCGATGAATAGACCATGTCTGCGAAAGAAAAGAGACTTTAGCTGGTTGTGCACTGTACCAGTGAGTGAAGTGACAGATGTGTGAATAGCACGCCTTGTTTCGGGAAGGCTGCTTCTATTTCTTTTTTCCGGTCTTTTTTCCGGTCCTATCCCAGCAGCACTTTCCCCCGACTTGAATAAATAATTTAAAGAGCAGTGTCCTAATATTATGATAACTTTTCCAATAAACTTATAGCATCTTTTATGATGAGCAAAACAAAGCAGTGTCAATTGTCACAATACAGGACAAACCTATGTAACAATCGCATATTCTTTGGGTTTAAACCAAGTCTTCAAAGATGAAAGTGTGAAAGCACTAAATTAAATTAAATAACAATGATGGAGACCATTCAAAAAACAAAAAGAACTCAAGGCAACACAAGGTCAGCAGCTACATGCACATGTTGTCCATTTTATTCCTAATTAGACACAATTGACAGCGGTTAAAAAGTAGTAATAGACTTCCAGCTTATTATAGTCACAGAAGTTCTGTTTTATAACATGTCTATGGAACTACAACTGAGATCATTGGGGGGAGCTAAACACGGATCGCGGCCACGCGAGGGCAGTGTTCACTTTCACCATGAGTCGTTTAAGAAAGTTTAAGACGTCGAAGTAATAGTGTAATGTTCTGTTGACCCCGTGAAGTTAATTTATTGTTTATTCACCAATTGATTTACTCTTTGTACATGTTGGGTACGTGATTTTAGGAAAAGTGGATTAGAGAGACTACTGGAGTTGGCTAAAGGGCTGTTATCATGTCGCCTGGGTTATCTGATTTCCTGATGGTTTGCCTACATCTGAGCTGTTCGGGCTCGAAAGCTGAAACCGTGTGTTTGCGGCTTAAATATCGCGCGAGTCGGTTCGGTCGGGTTTTCTAGATGTTTCTTTACACAAGCGATATGTGAAATGAGCTGATTACTAAACCGGGGCACATGTTGAGTTAACGGAGCCTTCCGCCTCTCCTCTAGCCTCCATTCTCTCTCTCTCTCTCTCTCTCTCTCTCTCTCTCCCTCACACTCTCTCTCTCCGTTACATTCAGGCTCGAGTTAAGTGATCGCTTTGCTTTCACAACGGCTCGTTTCAGCTATGGATTTGAGTAAAATGGTAAGCGCTCGCCTCAAGTTTTTCCCTCTTCTCTTCTCATATGGGGCTTCGTGTGTCTCTTAGGGGGCTAGAAATCGTGTTTGGCGGTGGGTGAATTTTGCTTTCCAGGGTCTTGTGGTTGTTGCATTGTTGTAGCAGCGAAGTGTGTTTTGGTCTTGTCGTAACAGTTAACGTGACCTCGCTGCTGGCGCGAGCCTTTGTGTGTTTATGTTGCTATATTGTATTCGTGTGTTTGTATGTTAGCAAGTCCGCCAACCTCTATGCTTCGGCTCGGCATTGAACGGTGTTTTACAGAGCCATAGCCAGTCGTTAACGTGGGCCGGCGTTATAAATGCTATATGGACGTGTGGGAAGAATATTATGTGTTTGTGTGTTGGTGTGTTGGTTGGTAATGATCGAACGTAGTCTTAATAATGCGCTGGTTTTTGTAAACAGCTCTCGTCTCGCTGATGACTGAGCAGCCTACTAATGAAACTTCCTAACTGACTTCCTTTATCCGGCTTTACACAACACTGATTGTCTCCTGGTTCGGATGATTTGGAACCCATTTAAAACGCTACTAACACGGTGCAAGTGAGTGTTATTACTGCCTACGACACCCTTATCGAGAGCCACTTAACTTTATCTCATTTTCTAAGCAGTTGCCACTTAAGGGCCTTGCTTAGGGACCCAGCATTGGCAGCTTTGTAGTGCTGGGATTTGAACCTACAATTTTCTAAACAGCAGTCTGACATCATAACCACTGAGCAATCTGGCATAGTTGTTTTTCAAAAAAACATTTGGGATTGATCCAAACAGTGTTAAGATTTTACAAAAACATCATGTGTTACTGACTACAATTCCGATGTATACTCTGAGCACAAACACCACCAATTTTGTGATTAATCTTTTACAAACATTTTTTTTATTTTAGTCATTAAAATAACCACTTCTTTTACATGAAGCGTGGCTACATTCCTGGTGTGCCTCTAAATATCCATGTCAGCACAGTTTTTACTCCAGATGGCTGATATTCAGTTATCACAGTCAAATTTTTATTCTCGGTGAAGCAACTTAAACGGCAGCCGAAACAACTTCCTCATTCTGTGTGAGCTCATCTGAAAAATGCACAGTGTTTTGGCTAAGAGTACCGCGAGCCATCTCCCTGGTCTGATCCTAAGCTCAAGTTGCTGTCTGTATGTGCCTGGTTTTCCCTGTAAAGGGTTTGGATCCTTTATGCCCTGATGTAAGATGACATTAACATGGTGTTTGCCCAATTGAAATAATTTTAGTTTATTAAATATAAAAAGGTTAGAATTCAGGTATTGAATGTTTTATAAACATATCTATATAAGATATTCAAAGCATGTAAAAAAGAACTCGCTGTGAAGTTCTGATGCCAGTGGAGCAAATAAAACAAAACGTGTTCCCTTATATTGTGTGATCTTTAAGAAGTGACTGCTTAGAAATGCACACTGTTGGCTAGCAGAGCACCGTGGCACATCTCCAAGGTCCCTGGTCTGCGCCTGTCCTCTTAAGTTCTTCAGGGGTTTCCAGGTCAAAACCTACCTGTATGTGAATTAGTAAATTGTACACATGTACTGTATGTTGTTCTCGCTTAGTCTTCCCAGTAAAGGCTTTGGATCCACTGTAACCTGACCAGGCTTGAGCAGTTGTTTAAGATGCACAAATAAATGATTGAAATGAACATCCACTGATAATGCAGCTGTAAACCCTGATAAGTCACGTCATGTTTGTGGAACAAAGGTGCTGCTTTGGCTTAGCTCTTCTCATCTCCCTGAACCCTGTTCGCTTTCCGCCTACAACCTATGTATTGCCTGGCCTCTAAAGGTATTCCTGTCACGCATTGTTTAATGGTGCTTTAAAAACATGCAGCGGCAGGTGGAAGTTGCTTGCCCGATGGACTTGAGCTCTACTTGGAAGGGATTAGACTTCAATAGAGATTTTTGGAAACAACAACTCATTTCTGGAGGCTATTCTGTGGTTTTATTTTCACCTGGCTTGGACCTGTCAATGTTTCTCCTTGTTCTATGGAAAATTACAGATCAAAAGACCTGTTGTGTTGTGTGTGTGTGTGTTACAAATTTTGGCTAGCCTAATGAATCTATTGTGGTCTAAATAGGCATGTCTGTGATTTTGTAGGCAGACTGCCTCTGGCGAAAATAATAAAACAAAAGACAGCCGCTGAACGTTATCTTTTAGTGTGCATTGGCATGAGAACACGAATGGAATCCAAACACAACTGCAGGCTCTTAACAGGGGCTGTATTATATCATATTTTTTCATTTAAAGTGCCAGTTTAAAACCTCATTAATCGCTGTCCATATACGTGAGTAAGATTGTGGTAATAATGATGTTATGAACATCTCCCTGAGGAGCAAACGCTGTTATAATTGAGTTATGTCTGCCGATGACCGCTGTACAGCAGGTCTTGCTGGTTTTAAAGGTGTCATCAGTGAATTTAAAGTCGGAACATTTCCCCCTAAGTTTTATTTGTATTTCTGAGGAGTTTGGCAATGCATCTGCCCAAAGGTAGTTTTATGAACCAGTTTGTACCAACAGTATTCAGGTTTTTAGAGAAAGGTGCCCCTTTTAGGCCTGTTAATCATTCAGCCTGAACACCTTTCACCAGAATTGCACTATATCTATAACTATGCTTCATTTTTAAGTCATCTTCAGTTCAGTCTCACATAGCCAGAACTTCAGACTGATGGCAGACACACGGTCTAGACTCAATAGCAGCTTTAGTTAGCCAAGGGCCCTCCAAAAGAGCATCTCACTGACATGTTAAGCAGCCAATCACATTCTGTTGTTTAGCGTGTGGAAAATTTAATGGCGACATCTCTACATACCAGTGTGCAACCATAAAGCGTCCGTTAAAAAACGCCGGGCAAATTAATGTGTAAATTGTAAGCTTTGTTATTTAGAAAATCCAGCGTTTAGCCGATCATCATAAGCACTCACGTTTGCAAACACAACAGCTGGATTTTTCCATTAGGGAAGTTATAGCTTCAGGACAGCTTTGTTTGTGACACCCAACTCACTTGGAAATCCAGTTTAATTCAACCAATTAGTTTTGTGTATATTATGCATATGACATTCAGCCAATTGTTTGTAGCGTTTGAGTCTGAGACGATCCCGAGTGTTAGCCTAATAAGGCTCTAGATCAGTCTTATTTGTTGTTTGTTGGATTGGCAGTGGCGTTTCTGTTCAGCTTCCATGCCACACAAGACTTAACGGAATGTTTGCTATTTTTTGACACATCTGGACCGCTTTCAAAATGCATTCCAAACCAGTTTTGGGGAAATAGTTGTGTTCAGATGAAGTATTTTAATAAGAAATGGATTAAAATTAGTCCATGCTTTTAAAAGGAGCCCATAGTATGACTTTCATACATCTTTAGATGTAGCAGTGCTTCTTCAGAAGCTAATCTAACCATTAATAAAAAAAAAAAAAAGGAGCTGGTCTGTAAAAAAACTTTGCATCCCTGTGCATGTTAAGAGGCTTTTGCTTTACAAGCTCATAAAACTGACCCACACTGTTTATTATTCCAATATGGTACGATTATCCAGTTCTGGTCCCTTTGACTTTCTCCCCAAGGCCATAGATCCAGTAATCACGTCTGCTGCCTGGCCATCAAGTATCTGTTGCCTGTTTGTTGGAATCACACCATTAAACCTGTCTATTTTTCCACAGTGTTACAATTCATACGTACAGATATTTGATGGCAGACAGAGGGTTTGGTTCAAAAACCAAAGAAAACATTGTTTCTTGTGGTTAAACTGCAGTCGTTTAACATTAAATTCACACTGCTGTGTGGATCACGTGACAATACTGTATATACTTGGCCAATTAAGTACATCCGAATTTCGTTCATACTATGCATAACCGGACAACATAGAACATACTTTGGAAAGTACATGTTAACTCAAATGTAGTACGTACATCAGTATTTCGGACGCAGCAGTGGTGTTTGTCGAGTGCTCTTTACGAGTCAGATGCAGGTTGTAAAAAACCCATTTAAAGAGTCCAGAGCAACACAGCAGCTGCCTTTCAGTCAAGTGACCTTTTTCCAACAGGGTGGAGCAGTAGCTGAACAGAGTACTGGCTAAAATAAACTCCAAAAAGGACTAATGGCTCACTGGCAGTCCTATGCTACAGCTCAATAAAGTGTGTGTGTGTGAGTGTGCGTTTGTGTGTTCTTATTTAATAGTGGTGAGTTTTGTGGTGGTGGAAAACTGGTGTCCAGATCTGGCGATGGTAATTGAAGGGAGTTTCAGGAAGCCAAGGACTATTTTTAGCTCTTTTCGATTTGACGTCATACACAAGACCTAAAGCCACAGACTGCCGCTTCACTTATTACTTATTATATTTGAGCAGCAATGAAAACATTGTCTGAAGAGGAGCATGTTTGGTTTAGCTCAGTAAAGGAACATGAGTAGAAGCATGTGCTTCTTGGCCAACAGGAAATGGGCAGCGGTGGGTGTGCCAAAATAAAACACTGGATCTGGCCCTCAGCCATAACCTTTTTCTGACACTAACCAATCTAATGTATTTACTCACTGGCTGTTCAGTCAGATGCCTGGAATGGCTATTAGGACATCTAGTTACTGGTGTATACATGTAAAAATCATCATCGTATGCGTACAGAGGATCTACCACTCCCAACCTAATGATAGTCACATTTCTGACACATCATGACCACTTCCTCATTTCAGGAGTGCTTCTATTTTATTTTATTTTTACTTACAATAACTTTAGTATAGACATGGTCATGGTAAAAGCACTAAAATCTAAATTTTAGGTGATCTAAATCCAATTTAAGGTTCTAAATTGTTTTTTATTTCATTTTGAAACGAAACCTTGACAAATTTAAAGTACACAATGAGAACAGGAAGCCCAAGAAGCATAACGTTAGAAGGTTAACCACAAGAGGAAAACCACTAAACAACCGTGTGAACAGAAAGTTTCCCTTTAGGTTAACCAGTGTATTGTTGAATGCTGCATTACAAGGCAGAAATTGCATCGTGGAAATGTGTGATGACAGCATGCTGTTAATTATTCATGTGATGCTGTTGCACCGTTTTAACAATTATCTTTAGAGTTCAAATAAAAGCACAACGTGCAGGTCATGTCATTGTTTCTTACATGGAGAGCCTGTAAAAGCCGCCCTTATGACGTCTGATGGACTGAAAGCCAGGGACACTTGGATACTTTGCTTAATTAGTCAAAAATTTGTGAGAATTTATTACCCCATTAATTCACTGTATAGATGATATTCTGACTGTAGGTCATTTTGTTCAATGTTAACACCCTTAAATCTTTCAATTTCTGTTATTTTATGCAGAAAATGTGCATTTCTTGCGCTATTTGACTCCGAAATTTAAAAAAAACTGAGATTTTGTCAGATTCAAAATGGGATTTTGTCAAATATAAAATTGTGAAATCAAAATTTTAACTTTGTAAATCAAACAGGAATGTGACCAGACTATTACGCCACACAGCGTTATGCTAAGATCTGAGATTGTAGACTAGGTTGTCTATTTTGAGTTACGGAGTGTTCAGTTCGGGTGCTTTCTGAGCCAAATGTAAAATGTTCCTAGCTACAGCTGGATTGCATTTGGACCAATACATACAGGAACTGAAAATTGCACTTCACAGAGCATTAGCAGGGAAACGCTGCAGCATCTGGTGGCACCGTACAGTAGGTGTGTCTCACACTTTACTTAGTGGCTAAAATGGATTTGTAACCAGGTACTAAACAAGTTAAATAGAAGTCATAAATTTGAATCCAAGTCAAGTTTCCGCAATCTTTTTAAAAATGTGCTTAAACATTTGCTATTTATCATTATATTTTATGTGGGCAAGATGTTTTGCAATCATGAACCAACTTTTATTGTGGGTGCGATATAATGTCCAACATGAATTCAAGTTCAGTGGTAAGTAAATGAAATGAATTAAAAATAGATGCACCGTATGGACAAATATTGGAACGGTAATAATACATTATTTGTGTTATTTTAAAAGCTCCTATGTTGGCTGTAGTCTCAGTTTTAATCCAATAAAAACCTCCACACATCTGGAAATGTTTTTCACTGCATGGTGAAGTGCGATTTGGGGGAGTTTCCGATTTAGTATTAGTGAGATCAGGCACTAATGTCCGGTCAGGAGGCCACTTGTGTTCTTTCTTACACCAACCATCACACACCATGTCTTCTTGGAGCTCAGGGGCTTTGTGCACAGGGGCATAAGGAATGATGTAATACTACAACTTACAAAGATATTCTAGACAAGTCTGTGCTTCCAACTGTTGTGTGGCAACAGTTTGGAAACTACACTGGTGAGATGTCCACAAAAGTTTGGACATATTGTGTGTGTCTGCCCTATTCTATTCTATTCTAATATAATCTTATAATATAAGGTCAGAGCAACTCACTAGCCACTACAAATTATTTAGTTAACAGGGCTAACAGCTGTTATGTAGTAAAAAGAGTAAAGAATATTAGACTGGACTCATCCTAAAGTACTGGGAGTTTATAAAGTTGATTTGTTTGATAACAAACCACTGATTTGTTTTATAGCATCCGTTAGCTGTGTCATATTAGAAGCTTGCTTCTAAGCCGTTTGTTGATAACTCACAGAGGCTTTTCTTCGGCTCCTTTCAGTATCATAGCCATTAAGGATCTAATTGGCTGCTACAACTGGAGGGGAAATGCTTCAGTAAACTAGCGGTAGCATACCATGCTGGAATCAGAATGATTGGTGGCAGTTAGACTTGTTTACTCTGTAATTAGCTGAAGGATGAACTATGAGGATGAGTTTAGATGAAATTTAAAAGGGACAAAGTTGTTAGAAAGGTAAAAAGTACCACAGATATTTTGCTCATCATCCCTCCACCCTTTCCTCTGCACCCTTGCAAATAAAATTGGCTGCATATTAATGGCCCAGGCGTGTGAGGTAGATAATGGGATCTGGATACAAACAACGGGATGCCGGGAGACTTTGCATCTGTTCAAAGTGTACAGCTTTTTTGCTATATTCTTTGTTGGTTCGGTGGTGAAATAGCATATTTTCCATGGTAATTTAGAAAGTTATTCATCCATCATAGGCCAGTTCTGTCTGAACCTCCTCCACCCTCTGAGATTTTTCAGGGGTGTGTGATTTTGTTTAGTTTATGGTCTGATTGGGACATGAATAGCGCCTGTTTCAGAGCCAGAGCGAATCAAAGAAGCTGTAGAGGTCGGGTTAATTGCTGAGGCCTGGAACTGCAAAAACACCAACTTAAATATGCAGGAGCTGTTTGTTTAGGAGCGGGAGCCAGCACCCTTATTCTTCATCCCTACCACGCTCTTATTCCCTGATTCCCAGAGCCCAGCTGTGACTTAATGAGACATTTATGGCTCAAATCCGTCTTGTCCAGACAGAGTCTGACTTGTCACCTTTAGCAGAGGAGCCTGGCAGCATGAGCCGAGACAGAAGATCCTCGACCCCTGAGCATTTTCATTTATATTTCTGATGGCAATTAGCTAACCCACTTATCCAAAATGACCATAGTGATGTTAAATCCCTTGGGTTGTACGCCACTGTAAAAAGTTTGGGTAACACTGGTGTAGTTAATTCTTTTAGTAAATATAGGCTGTAGCAAAGAGGGGAATAATAACACTGTCAGTGATTTTTGAGATCCAAGAATAACAAAATGAAGCAGAAGTGAAAGTTTTTGCAAAGGTCACAGTCTGTACGAAGGGTTAAGATGAAGTGAAAGAAGTTTGTATG
Organism: Liobagrus marginatus; assembly: GCA_028566295.1. Classification (NCBI taxonomy): domain Eukaryota; kingdom Metazoa; phylum Chordata; class Actinopteri; order Siluriformes; family Amblycipitidae; genus Liobagrus; species Liobagrus marginatus. The sequence continues at coordinate 4,921,329 of JAOUQX010000041.1, read as the reverse complement.
TTAGAATTATAAAATGTTGGACGAACTCTAGGATGATGCATGTTTGACACCAGTGAGAGAGAGAGATTAGACTACCACCTTATGTGTAGGTAACATGGCTGATTGCTTTGTAGTGTTTAGCTGCTTCAGACCTTCCACCCCCTCCCCTCTTCTGTTCTTCGTTGGACTAAACATATTGTGTTACTAAGCAGTACAACTGTTGTTGTTGTTTTTTTTCCAAGAAGTGCAAGCGTTGTAGACACTGAACAGTCACACTGTTTAGACAACAGGATTAATTGATATTTTGGTTACACTGTCCCATAGTTCCTGACATATTGCTATTTTGCCCATTCATAAGTGTGAAATTTCTAACACCCACAGCTAACCTCTTTGTTCCTGTGTTTCTTCACAGGCTGTGAGCATCAATAAGGCGATTAACACACAGGAGGTCGCTGTCAAAGAAAAGCATGCCAGAAATATCCTTTTGTTTCTACTGCTATCAAGTCTACGACCTAGCAAAAGATAACTCGCTCAGTTCTCACTCGAAGGTTAACTTAATTTGTAGTTATCAACAAAAACAAATTCTGGGCCAAAACATGAAAATTCAGGATGCACTTGGACGAAAAATGAAAATCACTTCTTTTAAAATAATTAATAACCCATTTTGCATTCTTTATTGTATGAATATTACTTTTTAAATTTCATAACATTTTATGAATCTAAACTGAAAACCTACAAAACAAAAAATAATCACTTTGAATTTTTTTTAATGAACGTGTCACAACAAATTGGACAGAAAATATTTTGGAACAAACTCCATTCAGTCCTTTTCAACGGATTAAAATAAGTTTTTTTTTAAAACAATATCCTAATTACTATCATTATAAGCAAAACAGAGGTAATGTATTGAACTCGACAGCTTTCCCGAATACATAGTTTCAATATGTTGCATAATAATTTTTATGAAAGCACATCTATTTTATAGTCATGCAAACACATTTCTAATTAAATTAAAACTTGTTGTGTACAAAGCAGCAGTAGATGTACGTTCAAATTAGACCCTCAAACTGAAAACAACAGCTGTAGTCATGAGTACAGAACTGCTTTTAGATGCATAGCATTAAATGAGCATCCCCAAGCTTCTACAACTCTCAGTATTTAAAATGAATTTGCCTTCAGTCACAGCAAGGGGATATTTGAGCACAGGGAGGGTCAAGGCGTCATATATTTTGGTGTATCCCTATTAGTTAGTTTTCAAATGATAAGAATAGTTTAATCCCTTTATTATGGTGATTTACTTTCTTCTTATATCCGGTCAATTAAATATAACAAAGTAAACAATTATTGCACACTGCTGAAAAGAGATGTCCTTCTTGTAGCATGTAAAAAAAAAAAAAAAACCAAAAAGGCAGGACGTTTCTGTATGTGCAGAATCGGAAAGACATCGTCAAACAAAAAACTATATGGAAGAATTGACTTTAAATGGCCAAATATTTTCTTGCATATTGCGAGAATTCCTTAGTCATGCTTATGCTTAGACTGGTCCTGCTGGGTCTTAGGAGAGCACAATAAGGATGGGGCATGATGTCCTAGTTTTGTTTTTCTTAACCATTTTCCACCCTGTATCCTGGGCACCCATCATGAGAAGGGCGCTCAAACTTTCTGGGCAGCCCTCAACCGCCTGCCAGTCTCCAGCAACGCCGTGCTCTGCTGGAAATTCTGCCATGTCTTCCACAAACTTCTAAGAGATGGCCATCCAAATGTGAGTAATGATCCAGTGTGTTTATGTGGGCAGTTTTTTGTCCATGTGCATTCTAAGATCATTTCATTTGCAGATTGGCATGATTAATTGTTGTTTTTTTTTTTTCTTTTTCAGATTCTATTTATTACATAAACATACATGCAGTGAAATGTTTTTATATATGTTATACATATACAGTGGTACCTCGGTATAAGAACGCCCCGGAATACGTAAAATTCAGTTTACAAATTGCAGCTCGTCAAAAAATGTGCTTCTGTTTACGGAAAAAAATTCAGTATGCGAATATGAGAAACATCATGTGCCAAAAAATCGCAGGCGAGTTGGTTCTTTTCTTATCGCCACCCACGCTCTTCAGCGCAGTACGTTGCTGTCATGTGAAAGGACTGTGTTGACTGAACGCCCACCTGAGGGCGCTGTAGACCGTGTGTGTGTGTGTGTGTCTGTGTGTTTCTCACAAACCACGCGTTGATGTTATAATAATAACAATTGAAGATCTGAATGATTACTGACATTTGCAGATCCTATTTGTCACATACACGTACATGCAGTGAAATGTTTTTTTCTGCATATCCCAGCATACCTGTCAGAATACGCTCGGGTCAGAGCGCAGGGTCAGCCAGAACAAATGGCGCCCCTGGAGCAAGTGAGGTTAAGGGTCTTTCTCAAGGACCCAATGATGGCAGCAT
>JAOUQX010000041.1:4891094-4909050 GCA_028566295.1 Liobagrus marginatus | reverse complement strand
GAACAGTTAGTCACAAAAGAATTTCACTGTATGTTGTATCGTACAATGTATTTGTGACCAATAAACTTGAACTTAAATTGTCTTATGTAGCTTGATGCTAATGTTGGCTCTAACAACAGATGAAATTATATTTCTTTATGTATTTTGTCAAAATAAGAGTCACGAAAAGAATCACGTAAGAGTACAATAAAATGCTTTGTTGTATTTTCTAGCACAAATGTGTGTGTATATAATAACGTTAACGTTAATAACGCTATTCTAATGATACATAATTTTCACGCTAGCCTGTTTATTCACCAGGAATTTAAGTTGAAAAATATGTAGTATCTAGAAATATATGGTTGGCTGGTCTGGCATTATTCCTTATTAGGTTTTGCTGTAATTTAACATTTGGCTTTACATTTTAATATTCTCTTTTTTGTGTCTTTATCTGCTTGTGTCTTTAGTCAAGTGAGGAGCTCAGTGTGCAGCTTTCTGCTCTGGAGACTGAGAATGCTGGGCTAGTGGACACTGTGTCACAGAAGGACATTGAGCTGGCAGGTGTGGTGTCGGAATTGGCGCGAGTTCAGCACAGTCTAGCAAGTGAGAGGGAGAGTGGCGTGAAGGCTGCTGAAGTGCTTCAGAATCAGCTTAATGAGAAGGTGAATAACGCTCTGTATGTTTAATCAAGCATATGGTTGATCCTTACTTTTTTATGAAGTCTGTTTGGCTAGACAGCAAGTTGTTTTGCATACACTTGGCTAGTTGTTCAAACTCAACCCGTTTGTGTGTGTCTGTGTAGGAAAGTCGTGAGCAGGCCCTGGAGAGTGAGATTGTTTCTGTACGCTGGACGGCTTTCAGGGCAGCACTGGAGGAGGCAGAGAGAGTTGTCCAGGACAGTCTGGCCCAGCTGGATGATCCTGCACACATAAGCTGTACCAGCTCAGCCGGTTAGAACCCAGAGATACATACAACTCTAAACATTCAAAACCTTTTATCAAGCATTATGTCCTTTGGTCTACCAGTTCCTCGAGTGCTAATATTGTAGATCATGTCCAGCAGCGTGTGTGTAAATTATGCCTGTTGGAGAACTGATTCATAGGGAGTGTCTGTGTCCTTGTCTTTCTCAATTCAGTAAATTATATTGGCATGCTAATACGTACCGTTTTACAGTCAAAAGCTTGTGAACAGCTTACTGGCACACCCATCAACTGTTGCCACAAAGTTGAGAGCACACTGCTAAATATTTCTATGCTGCAGCATTAAGATTTGCTTTTACTGGCTTTTACAAACAGGCCCAAACACGGTTCCAGCATGACAATGCCCCTGTGCACAAAGCCCCTTAGCTTCTTCAAGACATTGTGTTTTCTGATCGTTGTTAAAGAATTTGAGCATTCACCTCTACCTCACTAAACACCTTTGGGTTGATCTAAAACGTTATTGCCTGATCTCACTAATGTAGTAAGAAGCCAGATGTGTGGAGGTTATTATAGGAAAGAGTGAGACTAAATCTGTAATGGATAAAAACATATGGGTGGAATGGCCCTAATACTTTTTCTCCATGTATTGTAGTTACAGTATTGCTAAAGAAGAGGACTTGTCCCAACATTTAGTTATATCAGTACATGTCTTTCTTTTTTTTTTTTTTTAAGTTTATTTTCCAAGCCACTGCGCCAACAGTGCTTGTCTTTTTAATTAACTCTCTTTCTGTGTATAGATTACCTAATATCCAGGTGCCAGTCTACTGTAGAGTGTGTGGACAGATTACAGTCAGCCAAGGACAGCTTTGTATCTGAAAACAAAGGTGAGCTATTAAGAACCTTTGCATTGCCTGTTTTTGATTAAAGCCTACATTATTTAAAATATTTAGGATAATATTGTATTTTGTTGTTGCGTGTTATAGATGTATCCGAGCTGGTGCAGGCCGTAGCTCAGCTGGCACACCTGGTGGGCGATACCATTGTACAAGGCAGTGCCACTGCACACATGGTGTCAGTGGAACAAGCTGACGGTGAGTGAAAGCCACAGGGCTCTAACGTCCACTGTTTTTTTATTTTATTTATTTTTTTTTACTTAAAGTAATGTTTTATGGAAATTATTGAAAAAAAAAGCTAGCACAAAACAATTAGCTATGCTTGTGTCATTCTGTTGTGTGTGTTCTCAGTAAACACCATATTTATAATATATGTTGGGTCAGTTGGTAAATATTTATGGTTATTAATTAGAGGTACCTATTACTCCCACACCATTATGAGTCTTTCATGATGTAGCGTGGGTGTGTAATAAAGAAACAGATACAAAAAACAAGTCTCTACTTCTCTCTCTCCTCACTCTACAAGCAGCACTAACATCTTGTGTGAAGATATGTGGAACCGAGACCCTATCTCTACTGGTTCGGCTGAAGGATCAGGACTCGCTGCCTACATCAGACAGCAGTGGACTCAGAGCAGCTTTGGACAAGGTGCTGATCACCGCACAGGTAAATATCTGCTCTCCTGCTAAAAAAAAAGGTAAGATGAACCAAAGTGCATCTACAGCTCCAAGAATAGAACAGAGTCCATGCCCTGTAGTTGGACATTTAAACGGCTCATTTGATTCCTTGTTGGTTTTGGGAATTTGCTCTAGATACAGAGCAGTTCAACATGGCCCTTTCTTCTTGGTCAACTCGCAAGTATGCATGTAGGTTAATTCCTTAAACACATGCACAGAACAATTGATTTAAAGGCCAGAAGGATTACTTTATCCACACGTGTGTGTGTGTGTGTGTGTGTGTGTGTGTCTATATATATATATATGGCCCCACTTGCTGAAGTCTGAGGAAGGTGTAGAAATTCCGCGTTGAATTTTTCAATTTTCTTCCTTTTCTCAGTGGTCCTAAATTAAAAATGATGCCCTATTGTCAAATAAAACAGTGGTGTTGGCTGGAGGAAATAGTAATGTTAGTGTTTTCAGATCGGTTGTATCTTACCTTACCAGTTGCAACCTGACAGGAGTGGGTTTTTATAATTGTAGCATAATAGTCATAGAATCTCGTGCTGTTTCTTCATCATCGTGTCTCTCTCTGGGGGAAAGTAGAAGTTGCGACCGCGGGGTTTAGAGCTGCAGCAGGGAGAACTAGGAGATCTGGTGGAGCAGGAAATGGCCAGCACCTCAGCAGCTGTGGAGTCTGCTGTGTCCAGAATAGAGGTGAGCTTTTCTTCCCTGGCATGATTAACACCATAAATAAAGCTTCATTAAACATTTTTTTGCTTTCTGATTTTGTTTTACACTTTAACAGGAAATGCTGAATAAGTCTCGGACGGTCGACACTGGCGTCAAAATGGAAGTGAATGAAAGGTAACGCCACCCAGCAGCATTAAAAAATGTGCACAAACATCTCAAATATTGATTTAAACACGACTTTACATCTGCAGAAAAAAAATAAGTGCTTTGTTGTAGTTTTATTGTTGCCAGTCTTGGCTTGTTGTCAAACATTTGGCATAAACTCAGACACACTCTGCTGCTTTAGCACTGCTTTTTCATGAGTAAGAATCGAACCATGTTTCTGGTTATTTCCTGTAGGATTCTGGCCTCCTGCACAGAGCTCATGCAGGCTATTAAAGTGCTGGTGCTGGCCTCTAAAGACCTGCAGCGTGACATTGTGGAAGGTGGCAGAGTGAGTGAAGGGATTTTGATGAATGTAATGCTAAACTACTGCACATTAGACTTCAGCACCGTTTTGATTCAGTTTCGTCTACTTTTTTTTAGGGTGCAGCAACAAGCAAAGAGTTCTATGCTAAGAACTCCCGCTGGACTGAAGGCCTAATTTCAGCATCCAAGGCTGTGGGCTGGGGAGCTACTGTGTTAGTGTAAGTTTGCTGCGACGTGTGTGTATGTTTTGGCCGATAGGCCGGCTTACCAGCACTGACCGAATTCTAATTGTCTGTGTGAATGTCTGCAGTGATGCAGCTGATCTGGTGGTGCAAGGGAAAGGAAAGTTCGAGGAGCTGATGGTGTGCTCACATGAGATAGCCGCTAGTACAGCTCAGCTCGTAGCTGCGTCAAAGGTACAACTAATTCTGGACATTATCTCAGACATTCAAGTGCTGGATTATAAAGCACTTAAAATGATTATTACATTTTTTGCTCTACTATTACTTTCATTTAGGAAATGTTTAGGAGTTATCTATTATCTATAAGTGTTTAAGAATATTTGGTTTCAAATGATTGAACATTTAATAATAATTTTTTTTGATTATTTGTGTTTTATTTTGGTGACGTTTGTATTTGCCTATATTTATTTGTTTTAGGTAAATTAACAAAAAATATAATAAATTAAAAAAGTAAAGTATCATTGTTGCCTCTGTTTTACACAAACACAGCTCTCACATAACTAATAACCTTTTTATTTTTTTTGTCGTTATGTCTTTCCTAATGACACTTTATTTGCGAAGGTGAATGCAGACAAGGACAGTCTTAACCTTGCTCGCCTGCAGCATGCGTCTAGAGGAGTCGCTCAAGCGACTGCAGGCGTTGTGGCTTCAACCAAGTCCGGAAAATCCCAGATTGAGGAAACTGGTGAGCTAGTGTGCTTATTTCGACTTACACTGGGTGGAGCGAGGCGTTGTTAATCTGTCTCTGTTTTACTATTTAAAATTGTTATGCTTTTCTTTTTGTTCTGGCCCCATTCCCACCAGATCCACCACTAGCATGGATCTCGAGGCATTTAATAACAGAGAGCAGTCCTGTAGAAGAAATTATTAACAGTAATAGTTGTTAAACTGTCTGAGTACAGCATATCACAAAAGTACACCCCTCACATTTTTTAATAAATATATAATTATATATTTTCATGTGACAACACTGAAGAAATGACACTTTACTACAGCGTAAAGTAGTGAGTGTACAGTTTGTATAGCAGTGTAAATTTGCTGTCCCCTCAAAATAAATCAACACACAGAGCAAGATAAACTTATTTTATTCAGATGGGGTGAAGCGTGTGTGGCGGCAAACAGGTGAGGAGTACAAAGACAAGTGTGTCTTGCCTACAGTCAACCATGGTGGTGGGAGTGTCATGGTCTGGGGCTGCATGAGTGCTGTCGGCACTGGGGAGCTATTGAGCATCTATGGTTCATCCTCAAACGGAAGGTGGAGGAGCACAAGGTTTCTAACATCCACCAGCTCCGTGATGTTGTCATGGAGGAGTGGAAGATGATGCCAGTGGCAACCTGTGAAGCTCTGGTGAACTCCATGTCCAAGAGTGTTAAGGCTTTGCTCGAAAATAATGGCGGCCACACAAAATATTTACACTTTGAGCCCAATTTGGACATTTTCACTTAGGGATGTACTTACTTTTGTTGCCAGCGGTTTAGACATTAATGTCTGTGTTGAGTTGTTTTGAGGGAACAGCAAATTTACACTGTTATACAAACGGTACACTCACTACTTTATATTGTAGCAAAGTGTCATTTCTTCAGTGTTGTTACATGAAAAGGTATAATAAAATATTTACTAAAGTGGGGTGGTGTACTTATACTTTTGTGAGGTACTGATGACCATGGCTGAACATTCTGCCTCACCGATCAGCTCATCTGCTTCAAAATCACAAGATTTCTCTATTCAGCTGCATGTGGGACGTGACTGATGTAAATAAGAATGCAAACAGCCGAGCGTCTAACCAGAGAATATCGTGTCGGTATCTGTGGTCATGTGTTTGTTTAGTTTGTGTAGCTCAGTGTTCTAATTTAAATCTGTGGGTGATTCTTCTCTGTCATTTCAGACACAATGGATTTCACCAGCTTGACACTTACACAGATCAAGAGGAACGAGATGGATTCCCAGGTAGCTGTGTGTGTATAGTTGTATTTGTAAGTTCATGTGTATAAGCAAGTGCACGTGTGTGTGTGCACGAGTGTGTTTACCTGAGTGTCTGTACACGCGTGCATGTTGACATGTCCACAAGTTAGTGTTCGTATGCGCATGTTTGTAGGGGGGTGTGCAAAAGTGTGAGTGCGCACAAGACCTAACCTTTGCTTGTGTATCGTGCAGGTGCGTGTGTTGGAGTTGGAAACACAGCTTCAGAAGGAACGAGAACGTCTCGGTGAGCTGAGGAAGAAGCACTACGAGTTGGCTGGTGTGGCTGAAGGTTGGGGCGAGGAACAGGAGGGTGAGCCTTACTGAAACTTAACACGCTGCTTGTTCCTTCTGTAATTCTAACAGTTTGTTTGTCTGTACATTCTTATGTGGTACACATGACACAGTTTCCGAAAGGGTGTGCTTATCTTATCTATGTTCTTAGCTAAGAACATTTTTGGACACCCCTTCCAGCACACCCACGAGTGTCTTCCCTAACCTACTGCCACAAAGTTGGAAGCACAAACACCGTTCCAGCCTAGTACAAAGCTTGAGCTCTATGAAGACATGGTGTGTGTTATGATTTATGTGGAAGAATTCAAATGTCCTACACAGAGCCCTGACCTCAACCAAACTGAACACCTTCGGGATGAACCCAAGACCTCATCACAGCCAATATTAGTGCCTGACCTCACAAAACACTTTATGGCTCAGTGAGTGAATATTTACAGCTAGAAACTAAATGTGGAATATGATGTTCAAACAACCCATTCGCATATGAGTGTCATAATTCAGGACTCATTTATATTCCTGCACATTAGAATATCATGCCATGAACACTATAAGATAAAGTATTGGAACACCTGACAATGTGAAACTATGGGAGGCCCGAAATATAAAATACAGTTCTTTTGCATGTACAGACTGAAGCCATATTTTCCTTATGCACATACAGGGGTTTTTTATTAGCTTGTAAGTAATCTGTTGTGTAAACCATTACAATTATTTTAAAAATGAATGCAAAACATTTACAAAAGTCAAACATAATAGGTATTTTATGAGGATTATCCAACAAGTAAATAAATGATGTAGACGGCACACTATAGCGCTCTAATGTTAGGGGGAAATAGTTTCGTCGTGTAATTGCGTGAACAAGAATAAAGTTTCAACGTGTGAAGACGTGAAGTGTTAACCAACACAAACATTAACATGCTCTTTTTCCTGCCTCTGTAGGAACCGGATGAGGCTTGTGCCTGTTCTCTGGCACTCACATGTTCCTCAGCACAACTCCCCCTTTTCTCTTCACACCTTTTAACCTTTTCTTGTTTAGTAATAAATAAAAAGCTGAATACAAAGGTGCTTTAACCTTAGCCCTGCCCCTCCTCCTCCGTTTCCTCCATGGAGTAAGGACATTTACAGGAGGAGCAATCGGGGAGACCATCACCATGTCACAAGAGCCTTAGAGGCAGCATTGAACGTATTTGGAGCACCCCCCAGTGGCCAGAGGGAACACCACACTGTTATAGACCTGTCTTTTTTTTTTTATTGAACTTCTGACCCCGTCCACTACCTCCTTTCTTTCTTTATTTACAATTCCAAGACGATATGCGTAAGATAAGGAGAGCAGGAATTACTGACACTGTGCCGTGAGCTTCCGGATCGACCGCTTCGGATCACACCGCAGCAGCAGTGTGTGACTTCCACCACCTCTTCCAGAACTCATTCCTCACTATGTGACACACACACACACACACACACACTGTCAAACAAGCTGCTGAGCCTTCTGTGAACTGTCCCCCACCAACAATCCTCCCTGCTGTGGACTTGCGTTGGTAGAATGAGTGTACGTACGGCACAGGAGAGCTGTTTCCCGTCACACTTAACACAAGCAACTGTCTGAAAACCGAACTAATCCCAGCTTCCACCTCTCTTGCTTCCTCTACGTCCGTGTACAAGCGGTGTTTTAAGTTTTCATTCGGTAGTTTTTAACCATGAGCAGTGTTTTTTTGGTTGTTTTTTTTTTAAACTGTAGCCTGACTGGGCTTTTTAAACATCTAAAATGTTTCATGCACAAGGGAATGGATCGTAATCCATATTTCATTGTGTGATCTGTCAGCAGTGACATGGACCACACAGCATTCCTGTCCATGGCTGACAACAGACTGTTTTCATGCCTCTGCTAAAAACGGAGCTTATTCAAGTACCTAGGACACTTAAGTTTCCTTTTTTTTTATTTTTTGGTGCCCGGGGACATCGTTAGTAGCGCCGCTGGGAGCCTCATCACACTCTTGTCAAGCATTATTATTATTATTATAATACAAGGTATTATTAATGTTAGCCTCCCTTGGTGATGCCTGATGGAAATACTTCTTACTCATGGTGCATCCATACTGGATGAAATCTTGTCTTTCGTGTTGATTTTAATGCGTTTGGAGCTTCAAGCACAATTCTTTTTTCAGCTATGTGGATCCCAGAAAGGACCATAAAGAGGACATGAACATTTCAACAGAGGCTCATGATATAACCGTGTGTGAGCTTCCCCTCTTGCTAATGCAATCTAGACCAGATAGCCTTGTAGACCGCCACTGTTTTATGAGCACAGCCTACAGCTGGACCACCAAAAGCTGTTGGCTTCAATATTTTCAACAAGTTTTCATCCATCCATCCAGGCAGGCAGGCATGTACTTCATGTACCTCAGCTTCCTCAGAAAGCAGAGCACACAAACTTGCTTACTGTTAATTCTTCATTCAGCATCAACAAAAAGCCACATATGGTACTAGGATGTGTAACTGAAAGCTATAATATTAATACCAGATATGAAATGTGTGTGTGGGGGGGTGTGCGTGTTTGAGAAGGCCCAAACGTGTTTCTTTACAACCTTCTCCCTGACCCGTTGCACTGCATCTGTTGTTTTTATAAGTTGTAACACTGGGTATTTAATTGAATCAGTTTATTAAACACCAGGCATGTTTTCATGTCTCACCCTCGGTTCTGGTCCGCGTCCTATTGTCTTACCAGCCTTACAACTGCCTCTCACTTTAGACACTCAGATGATATTTGAATACTCAATAATATGTTTTGAACAATATCTTTGTATGATGTACTAAACTGAGTGTAATTATTTCTTTTTTTCTTCAATAAATGTAGTAATATGTTCAAATGATCACATTCTTTTCAGCTTTCATCCATTTTTTTTCTCTTGTGAAGCCTCAGTGATTTCATAGTAACTTATTTTTTTTTTTAAACATTTTGGGCTTTTATAATATCAGCGTGACTGCGTGTGTGTTTATCTTTAAAAAGTTCAGGTCAAAGGTTCGGGTCAGCCCTGATTAAACCCCCCATCTTTTTAACCTGTTACTCAATCTTAAATGTAAACGTTTGTAAGGGAAACGTTTTGCCTGTTTGAAAGACAAGCAGCTTTACTCACACCATTAACATTTACACAACATTTACATGGTTTTGGTTTATTCAGGTTCTCTATTATTTAAATAGTTTGTCTCAATTGTTGAAGCCAGCGTAAAGGTCATTGGAAGGGGAGTGCACTTTTAAACGTCCAAATCTGGAAATGGGTGAACAAAAAAGCAACCTGTATTTCAGTCAGCTTGCTTGCGTCGATGTTATTTATTACCAGATAATGCATACGGTTAGGTTTGGCGGTATGGATCCGTTCTGGGCGGACTCCCGTGCCAGTCCGAGTGCCTTGCTTGGACCGGGCGGGGAGAGCTGCGAGTCAGTCCCCCCTGGGGTGCAGAACGGATCCGGTGCTGTACGCGCAAGCTTGCGCGCAGCTGCTTGTTTCTTGCGTGTTGACCACCGCATGAGCAGGGAATTGGAGGCGCCGCGCGCTCAATTAGCTCTTCTTTGGATTGTTTGGTTGTGAGGTACGGGTTTGTTGCTGTTTTTCTTTCTTTTTGGTTTGCCCGGTGGAGAAGGGGCGGGAGAGGGTGTTTGAACGACGTGCGGCTAGCGATAGACACGGGGGGAAAGGCTGTGCTTTAAAGGGATGCTGTGATTGGCATCTGGATCCGACACGGCTGGCTGTCGCTGATTGCGCTTCGACTATCGCGCCTGCCTGAACTAACGCGAGGCTCGATTTGTACACAGCTACATTTTCCTATTTCTTCTACTAACTCCTTGTGATTTGATTTGTTTAGCATTTTTAAAAATTGATAGTCACAGTTCAGCTTTACAGGAATGTAAGTGTAGACCCTAATGAGCAAGCCAGAGGGACACTATAAAAAGTGTGAAATCTCCCCGAGACGACATGAAGCATGCAGAGGAAAATAATTTACTGTGTCGAAGCTCTGGCATAAGCTATGCTAATTACAAATCTCAAAGCAGCAGGTACAGTAGATATGACTGTAGCAAAGGAACATTTAAATACAATTTAAATTGTATTTCACTTTTAACAATGAGCATTGTAAATATATAAATTTTGAATAAAACTGGTGTATGAAATCCCTCAAAGTCAGAGGCGACAGTGATGAGATGAGTTGTCCAAAGATGACATGAGGAAGGACGTTCCAATCCTGAGGACAATCCTCGTTTGGATGACACCAGATTAAAAGTAAATTTCCTTTCAATAAAATTCAGCAGAGGGTTTGAATTCATTTCGGATTAAACAAAGACTTCGCTGCCAAAGTCATCAAATCCCCAGCAGTCCTATGTATCTCCAGATTGTGTATCCAGCGGCAGTGAGCAACTCTTTCATGCTGAACCCGGTTTCCGAGTTGAGTTACGTAAACACACTTAGCCTATTGCTGGCTGTGCCACGCTCTGTTACGTTTCAGCATCTGGTGTGAAAACATAAGCTTTGAAAGCTGCGATGGATTTAAACAGTCACTGAGAATAAACAAGCTTGACCGGCATTCACGATCTTGGGCCACACGATGGCGAGAGCACCGTGACCGAGGTGGAGCCTGGAATGACTGACGCTCTGCTGTCAGCCAGATGAGGATGGGTTTCCCCTTCAGTCAAGGTTTCTTCCTAGCATCACCGTTGCCTCAGGCTTGCTCATTGGGATACATTATGCTTTATAATTTTATTTATTCTTTAATCTAAATGTTTTATTTTCTGTGAAGCTGCTTTGGGACAATGTCCATTGTTTAAAGTGCTATAGAAAGGAATTGGAAAAATTGAATTGAATGAGTCAGGTAGCGTGGAGTGAGAGTCTAGGAGAGACTGCAGGAGTGGAGGGGCATTTTAAAGCACTCCTGGTGAAGCGAGGATCTTTCAGGCATTGACAGAAGATAGCTAAATTATTAAATAAACAAACACCATTACGCTTGCGTTATCTGTACTGTTTGAGCTTGAGCGAAAAGCATGACTCTGCCACTTTATCTTCCACTAGTATAGAATATTAGTTCTAGCATTTGGGAAAACGTGACTGGAATGTAACATCTAAGGAAAGGATTTAAGAAATACAGTGCGAGTTTGACGTCACAAACATGCCGAGTTGTAGGAGCTATCCTAGCTACTAGTACGATTCCAAATCTACAAGAGCCGAGCAATAAAACTGCCTGGATAAGGACTGAAAGAAAACATATAGCTGAGCCAATCTTATATGATAAATTAATATCCAGCACACGAGAATAAGTGCACGTCAGTCAAAGCCAACCATACTGTATTGTCACATGTTAATCTTTATACCCAGTTTGCTATTTGTGTCATTATAGGACCTGATACATATGGCTGCAGTCTTATGAAACACGGACTGACCACGTTTTTTTCCTGCTCTTATATCCTGCAGCGTAACAAAGCACCACCGGCTTCCTGTGATGATCCACTCTGCAGTGCTTTAATCAGTCTGTAGAGCCAACCAGTATTATACGGAGGGGGTAGTAAAAAAAAACCAACGCACAACACACACACACGCACAGACACTCCGGTATGTCGACTTTGATTTGTGTTAGAGATATATTAACTGTGTTATTTACAGTTCATGTAACCTAATAATTTACAGTTCATGTAACCTAATAAATGAAATGTTTATAAATAATGTTGATATTCCACTTCCCTATTCATGGGTGATATGGGTGAATGCATGATGTTTTATTAACAAAGTTTGGGAGGAGCAACGTCCAAATAAGGAGACTAAGCATCAGGTGATTACAGCGAGCTGCCAACAATCAGTAAACGTACCTATCCAATCAGCACGCACAGAACCATATATAAACACACACTTGACTCAGCCAGAGTCCTCAACGAACTCAGAATCGCAGAATGTCCGAGGTTCAGCGATTTCCGTCAGGCAATGAGTTCCTTATCGCCCAGGATACACTGCAGCACACACCAGAAGCCAGGAGCACCTGTGATCAGCAGGATCAAACCCCGGAAACACACTGCGGACGAAGGCCCACCCGGACTTCCGGCTGCATTTTCCGCCGCCACGGATTAACCGCCACACCGCCAACGAGGCATCAAGCGGCATCTCCGTCTTACTCCTACGCTTCGGCCCAGCCTACAAGCCCATTTTTTCCGCCCTGACACAAGCCCCCAGGGGCCGAACCAGGCTGCCTCTGCCAGTGGTTTCGGTCCAGACAAAAAGTCCATTCACACTAGCTACAGTGACACCAATGCCTATCCCCCCATTAAACAAGACAACTATGGAACCAATCCCCACCACCAGCAGCATCAGGAGATCCTTGCAGAAATTCAAGCTGCTGGAACTGCAAGCAGATCCATTCCCAACCCCAATACCTCATTGTTTAGAGCTGAAATTCACTTAAACCACCTGCTAAAACCCTCCTCAACAACTCCCTCAACTACATTCTACGAGCAGTATCCCTGCTACCCCACACCCTGCAATCTTATTTGACCGCTTGGGGATGTTTTAAGTCGTTCCACCTCACTTACAGCCTTCTCTTTCCCAAATTCTCTCTTCTCACAATCACCTCATTTATATCTTATCTGAACAGCATCAAGAACCTCCATTAAACGGCTCCAAAAGGTTATGAAAAGGCTCCATTAAGGGTTACCTGAGCGGGATCCAATTTTTTCACACTCATATTTGGAGCACCGTCTCTTGAAATAACCAACTCACAAACAGCTCTTCTTGTGAAGGGCATACAAAGAACATAATCCACACACCGTGATGTCAGGAAACCGATCACCCTGGACATCCTCACAAAATGCATCTCCACCCTCCAACGAAGCTACGACTCACTCAATATAGCATGCACACGTAACGCTATGTTCATACTGATGTTCGGAACTCACCATCTTGTCCATCTTCGACCCGGAGAACCACCCCACAATTACAGATTTATCAGTGTTAGGCAACGAAACTCCAGTTTTAACCACCTTAACTCCCTCAGGAGCTCAGTTCCTACAATTAATTATCCAGTGCCACAGCAGTCATAGTACTCCAGCTCCCACAAGAACACTGTGCATATGAGAAATTTTCCCTGCAGCAGCATTGATGCTACTTCAAGCTCCTGTATGAGCTCAGTCTCCACAACAGCCTAGGCACTGCCATTTTGGGGGGTCACCGGTAATTCGCTCGGCGGTTGTCCTGCATCAGTGTGCAAATTTTTGGGGGGGGGGGTTTGGGCCTAATACCGAGCTCAGAGCCACCATGGACGGCCGAGTGGTCACTATGAATATTGTAATGGGAATTACGTTTAAAATGAACAAATGAAGCTATCTTTATTTGTTTAGCAGGCAGTTAAGTTTGAGTTCACTATTGTCTGTGTGTGTGTGGTATGTGAGAGCACCATAAAATGTTTTGGATAAGGAGAAAAGGCCAGAGAGGTATTGTAAAATGGAGTTTATTACCTTTTCCTGTATTGGTTAAGGAGATAAACAGGAGGCTGGTAGAGGGCAGAAGTAATAAACTCAGGAACAAAGTGGGGTTTAAACTATCCAGCTAAAAGATCGTTTCCTAGATAACACTACATCTTAAACCTTTTCATCCATCCCTAACCCTAACCCTCTCAAAGGTTTACTTCAGTATAAAAACGTCCTGAGAGAGAGGGTCTGTGGACTTCACTATGCTAAGCTCAGGCTGTGCAAAGATGATTTCCCTATTGCCGGCAATAAAGAATATATTCCGTTTGACTAACGTCTCCATCTCTAAGATGATTTATCTATTAAATAGGTAGATTTCACTTACAATATACAGAATACTCTGAACTTCTAGGAGAGGTGGGATGTCTGCTATTAAGACTGATTTAGAGACCCATGAATATGTTCTTTATCCCTTTTCCTAGACACACTGCCATGTCAGGCTGATGGTGAGATGTATATCAACTTACACAATATTTTCAATCAGTAAATGAATAAACAAATGAATTATTTGAGCCGGATATATACAGAAGTTAGTCAGGACATTGTTGGCTTTTAACATGAGTCTTATAAACTCTGTTGTTTGGGTTGGCCTGCATTTTATGGCCACTTATGAGGTTGTAGGAGGTTAAAATGTATACCTTTTAAGATGCCTATGAGCACGTGTGGCTCAAAGACTAGAAGTGGGTTCAATATCACCATTTACATTTTAATTGAATCTATTTTTCAAACATTTATAGCAACAAACCCTTAACAGAGCGATTTACATTTATCCCATGTGACAGGTTGGTCCTGGGAATAGAACACCTTAGCCACTGCGCTACCATTAATCTCAGCTAATATCAGCATTAGTCAAGTCTTTGTCTAGGCGGCAAAATAAAACCAAAACAACTACTAATGAAATATTTAGATTCATTGTTTCATACGAGTCATTAAGCTCCTCTGTGGAGTATGACATGACATTCAATGCTGAACATAACCCTAACCAAATACTGTAGGTGCATATTCCATTTGTTGTCCTTTAATGAAAGTTCAGAATGAAGACAAACATAAACTAATATTATAGTAACTAATATTACTAAATGCCATTTCAATGAATAGGCAAATGTGTACTTGTTCGTGGAATGTTAGGAAATAATTGTCAAATTAAATATCAAAGCACAGATACTATATATGGGATTTAATCTGAAATCTTTATCTGACAGGTGTGCATTGCCTTAGTGGTCTGGGGGTTGGACTGATGATTGTAAAGTTAGAGATTAATTACAGCTGAACTAAGACTCTTCTGGATAAGGATTTCTGCCAAATTTTGTAATTCTTATTATATAAGAAGATAAATCCTTATTGAGTCTTAAATAGAACACATTTTCATTTCCTTAAGACATGCCATCCAGAGCAAACTGGAAGAAAAACTTCAGTTACAAAAATATTTTTGTATTTTTTTTTTGTATTGTACGTTTGTTGCATGTACTCCTTTATAGTCAGGTGCTAAAATGAATATGATTCTTCAGCTCAGTTGGAGTTGTCCAAAATATCACTTCCCATCATTCCATAAGATAAAGGATTCCATGAGGCAGTAAAATCAAGACTGTACTCTTTAACCTGCAATCGATGTACTACATAAAAAACACAAGCTCCTAGTGTTACCAGTTAAATCCGTATGCTATAAGCAGTATGGTACTCTCCTGATGTGGGGTAGTCCTTCACAGATACAGTTTATGTCTCACTGTTGCCTCGATATAATTTAACACGAGGAAAATGTTGATTTGGAGATTAAGGTGGTGAGTGAACTCTTGTTAAGTTTGTATACAGGATCATTTTTTATCACACATTCTGCTGCTACCTTCCTGTTAAGGATGGGTTTTCCCCATTGAGTCTGGTTCCTCGGCATGGATATTAATTTAATATTAATATGTAATTTTTACTCTGGCTTTTTCTATTTCTGTAAAGCTGCATTGAGTCGATCCCCATTGTTAAAAGAGCTACATAAATCCAATTAAATCTCTCCAATATCATTCAATATATGTTAATACTGAACAGCCTTTTAGCCTTTACAATTGTACACTGTAATAATTTAATAATTAACCCTTTTCAATAGCTAATGGGGTTTCTTGTCTTGTTTCGCTCAAAGTTTTTTTTCTCATGTTGTCTCAAAAGATTTTTTAGCTCTCAGTTTTACTGCTAGTTTTCACATCAGGAATGAAGGGTAAATCTAGAAGTTGGGGCAAATGTTCAGCTTCCAATACGACGATGACAAAAAAAAAAACAGCCATGATGATGCTGAAAGTGGTTTCTGTCAAAGACCTTAATTGACACTGATGAACGATCTCTAAAGAATCTGAAATCAGTGTCACACAATACTCCTCATTTATCCGGACAGAGCCTGAGCGATTCTCCAGAGAAAATCCACAAATGCAGCTGTTCCAAGATATTCTGATATTGTATCAGACATGTGGGATTAGTGTTTTTTCACAATGGACTGCAACGCTGAATAATAACTTGTGTCAGTACAGCTAGAAAAAACACTCATTGTAGATCTGACGTCAAGCCCACACATCTCTCATGTGACACTGAGAGCCCTGAGAGATGGCACCATAAAATAAAGAGCAAATACATCACCCACACACCGTCCCACAAACGTCAGACAGTCTCACTCTCTGAGCTGTGAGAGTATGCATGATAAATGCTGGCGACAATGAATAACACCAATTCTCTCTCTCTCCAAATACGCACGCATGCGCACAAACACACGCGCGCACACACACACGCATGCGCGCACACACACACACGCGCGCACACTCCTCCGCAGCAACTTGAGAAGAGAGAAACCCAGTTGCTAGGAGACATCTTCTGCAGTGCAACTCAAAGCTCGAGACATGTGCAGCTGTAAACAGGAAAACACAGTCCAGCACGCAGTGAAGTAGTCTGCAGTCTTCCTGCATTCTGAACTACAGGTTTTACCTGTTGAATTAAGTTAAAATTCCTGTTTCATTTTTAATCCCCTTCTTATTTACATTTACAAATGGCTGATATAAACTTGGTGAAGATATGTGGGGATATGTAGAATATAATTATTCTATAATTGTAGGTACATCTTATCTGTAAAATATATTTTTACTTTATCTTCATCACTATAAAAGATCAATGCCAAAAATATAGCTGCAATTATCGGGGTCAAGCCCAATTTTAGTCTTTGTAGTAATAAAGGATTTAGATAAAACACCCATATTGCCTTCTGTATATTGGGAGACATCAGTAAATGTGTTTGTTACACAACAGTATATCTGCAAACAAAGTATGTATGGATTTTTATAAATAAACAATTGTAAGACAGAATTGTGTTTTGAAATGTTTTCACAATATTTATATTTCAGCTATACCTCTAGAATACTATATCTACCACTTACTACGTCAAAACAGATCTTGTGGTAAACCTGTGATTATCAACAAATCACACGATGCATCTTTAACATCAATCTAGCAACACAGCTCATGCTCAGGCTGGTCTGCACTGTATATAGTAAAATCAGCGATCACCAACTCTGCTACAATTAATCTAAAACATAAGCGTAAATTATATTATATACGAGGCACGTTTCTAGGTGTGATTTAATAGTGACAATCAACTCATCACATGATGAGGCTTTCACATCAACCTGGCAACTCTTGCTAGCGCTGAGCTGCTTAATCATGTGACAGCTGCAACGGCATAGTGGACCTTAACAGTAACGTATGCCTTTACTAAATTTCCAAAGGTTTTTAGAATCAGCGATGCACTACAATCCAACTTAATAATATTAATGCTATCTTTACTATGTGTAGTAAGTAAACTAAAACACAAGCATAAATCTATTGTATATGAGATACACGCTCCACAGGAATTACGAACTGGCAATGTTTTCAGCTACCTCACCGGAATTGTCCTTATGCATATGGAAGTACTAAATGAAAATAAATAAAAGGAATTTAAGAAAGATCTGTCTTATCGGTGTGTTCGTAACTATCACGATATCGGCAACATACAGGTGCTGGTCATAAAATTAGAATATCATCAAAAAGTTGTTTTATTTTAATAATTCCATTAAAAAAAGTGAAACTTGTATATTATATTCATTCATTACACACAGACTGATATATTTCAAATGTTCATTTATTTTAATTTTGATGATTATACTGACAACTACTGGGTGCTGGTGGCTCAGCGGTATAAGGCTCTGGGTCAGTGATCAGAGTGTCGGGGGTTCAAGCCTTGCACCAGGCAAGCTACCATCCTTGATCCTTGAAGGGTCCTTGAGCAAGACCCTTAACCTCACTTGCTCCAGGGGCGCCGTTTGTTCTGGCTGACCCTGCGCTCTGACC
>JAOUQX010000041.1:4823657-4833986 GCA_028566295.1 Liobagrus marginatus | reverse complement strand
TACAGTATATATTATCACTAGTATCTTTTCCCATAACTGTTGTATTACATACATTGTCGTATACACATTACACACTGTTAATAGTATTTATATGCAACCCACCCCCACCCCACCTATAGCAAACTTTCTGTTAGTCGTCAAAGCATTTCACTGTATGTTGTCCCACGTATAATGTACATGTGACCAATAAACTTTGAACTTTGCGTGTTGTGAAAACTGCTGATGTTTTCATAGCCTAAAACACACAGATGCTGGGTATTAGTTGCGTTCAAATTCACAGGATTCGCAGCGCGTTCCAGGTCAGCTGAACTCACACCACCTCCTACAGGTAGTCTCGGGTTTGGTACCATGCTGCGGTGTGTTTGACATGACAGCTTTCACATTAGCAGTTTATCGTGTAAACCACGACCTGCTTCAAAATAAATTGCCATTATGAAACATTCATGACAGTTATATACACTGACTGATTAGACATAAATTTCTGTGTGCATGTGTGTTTGTTACAGGATATAAACTAATAGGCAGTCACTCTGGGGTGAAGCTGTGTCGATGGACCAAGGTAGGCCTTATTTATCTGTTACTTTCACTTTCTAGTGCCTACATCAGGTTGTGTATGGATTATTTGTGATTTAAATTTTTTTTAATTTAAAATCTTTTTTTAAGGCCATGCTAAGAGGGAGAGGAGGATGCTACAAGCACACCTTTTATGGCATTGAGTCTCACCGGTGTATGGAGACTACGCCCAGTCTGGCCTGTGCCAACAAATGTGTTTTCTGCTGGAGGTAAGCCAGTGGTTCTCTCAATATTTTTTACATTTCAAGTTAATTCACTGCTCTCATAATTATTTTTAAAAAGTATAACGAAATTATTCCTATATAGAAGTAGATTTGCAACTTCTTGCATTCGGTGTATTAAATAGCTTGAATGAATTAAATATGTTTTATTATGATACTTTGACTCTGATTTACTCTGACATCAATGCATAAAGCACAAGGCAATCTGCTGCTTTTCACACAAATGAAAAGACAACTGAGGAAGAGCTGTTGTGAGAAATCTGTCGATTTCTTTCGAAAGCTACAGTTGATTGGGGATGACTTTTCTTTACCCATGCAGATCCTGAGTTCTAATCTTTTGACAAGGTGTAAATGTGCAAATATGTTTTTTGGTACATTGGCTATTATACACCCACCATGTCGGTGCTTTTCTTCGTCTTGGAGTGCAGGGGTGAAATCACAGACGCGTACAAGGACATAACATTATTCATTAAATGTTCCAGATCAACACATTACCCCTCTATGGCTTGCTGACATTATCTGCAAGGACACATTCTATACTTTAAAGTTATTATTTTTTAATAAGCTATTGGGCAGGACACAGGCTGTTGGAAAGCTGAGCTGATGCCAAGCTAATGTTTTGTCAGGGCAAAGTGAGGAGTACACCACAGCACTAATCTTGGATTTATTCTATTCAGTTCAGCTTGTTGATATCTAATACAACTTGAAGGCTTGCGTAAGAAAAAAGATATAAAAATCAATAATGCACATTTAAGAATACAATATTTGTATTTTAAATGCCTTTTCCCTCCATCCCTGCTCTGAAAGTCTTAGATTTCTCTCACAAGCATGTAATTTTTCTTCTTCAGCTTCCTTTTCTTAAGTATGTGTACGTAAATGAGTCACGGAGTGCAATTGCTTTATTTAATTGTTCTTTTTACCACATAGACTTCAATTGGTAACACTGTATTTCAAGGTTCCTTTAATTGACATTATGCAACATCATTGTTGTATGCTGCAATCTGGTTGTAACACTCTGAGTCAGTGGAGAGAAGGCAGGATCCAAGTGCAGGAGGTTTATTTAAACAGGCAGCAAACGGTGATTCCAATGAAAAAATGATTAAGCACGCAACCGAGCTAACGTGCCTAACGAAGCTAAGCTACAAACACCGTCTCTTAACTAACCACAAAAATGACTAGCCAACGGCTAGCAAAACAGACACTTGACTTGACATGAGCGATTTAACAAAACATGAGCATGGCTTGGTAAACGCGCAGCAAATACTCTGACAAACCATCAAACAAACAACCATACAATACTTTGCCCTGGACAACAGAAAGCACACGGTTTATATATGCTACAAAACAGGAAGTGAACCATGGCCACAGAAACAGGAAGTGCAGAGTTCATAGTGCAAGGTTCGTGCAGGAATTCATGGTGCAGGTGATTACTCCCTCCGCTGGCGGGAGTCCGGTACTGCCGTTACATTGGTCACTCAAAAGGTTCAAAGTTCAAAGTTTATTGGTCAGGTGTTAATTAATTTGTAACACATTGCAGCATTCTATTTCCATGCTTGTTGTATTACATTATAGATTCTGCATTAACGGCTACTTTTACCAGGAAGTCTAACTTATTGTGTTTACCAGAAGAATTAAAGGTTAAAGGTGTGCTTAAAGGTGTTCCACATCGATATTCATAGCTGTAATATGAACAGATAATGTATTAATGATTAAAATGTTTTATTACAGTGCCCAAAGTTTTATTGATGTGCTGTTGTAGAAAATCAGCATGGTTTTGGGTCTCATTACTTCTGTATGATTTGTTATGAAATCATAGAACTGAACTAAGTTCAAGTTCAAAGTTTGTCACATGTACATCATACACCGTACAGCATACAGTGAAATGCTTTGATGACTGACCGAAAAGTTTACTGTAATAGGGGTGAGGGAGAGAGAGAAAGTGTACAGGGGGTTGGTTGCATATAAATACTATTTACAATAAGTACGGTATTTACCAATTATAAATGTACATGTATATGCAATATATATGACAGTAATATAATATAAATATACAGTGTACACTAATATAATATAGATATACAGTGTACCGTACATATACATTCTGTGCAATTTGTGCAAATGTGTGTGCAGAGAAAGGCCAAGAGAGACCTGTGCAGATATGTGTGCAAAGCAAGTCCCAGGAGAAAAAAAAAGAAAAAGGGGAGTCCTGTTGTGTGTATGTGTTTGAGTTATGTGATGGGGTTCTGGTTGAGGGCCCGGATAGCTTGCGGAAAGAAACTCCTCCTCATTCTCTCTGTGTTCGCTTTTAAGGATCTAGTAAGACTCAGTAAGCCAGATTATCTTGTTCTAGTTTTAATGATTATTGCTTTATTTTTAATATTTGGTGTGTACTTAGTGTGTAATAGTCGTTTATGTATAAAGATAATGTACATCTCATCTTAAATTTATTCAACTTTGATTTGTTCTATAGTGTTTATAGTGCAACTGCACAACGATCAGCAAAAATAGCAAAAGCTTACTTTAAATAAATTGCATATAAACAATAAGATTAATCTCTGGTAAATAATCATTGCCCACTACCCATAGTTTTAGTGTTCTGCCTTTATTATGATTTTGTTTTTTCCCTACTTTTAAAACTTTTCTTATTGCCTTGGTAAAAGTTTAATAACCCTTGTATTATCTTCCATGCAACTTTCATCCTTCTGATTTAACAGTTTATAAAGCATGACAGAAAATTGTTGTTCAATTTAGGTTTCGCCATTTCAAGAATTTACATAAAAACAAAACCATATTTCTAGCATAAATACTTTTAGAGCAGGTCAAATCCAACCCAAGACAACACGAAGGTTAAGACTCTGAGGAAAAACTGACTTTCGGTCTTGTCAGATTTGTGAGGATGAGAAAGCGTCCTTTAAATGTCAAACCAACTTTAGGATATGATTCATTATTAAATCTAAACTAATGCTGGTTAGCATCTGTTAATGTTACCTAATGCATTAAATATTGTTAGTTTAACATCCTAAGACCCGAGCTTTGGTTTGGCCTGCATTTTATGTCCACCTACTGTATGTGGACGCCAGGTTGTAGGAGCTTAAGGAACCCTAATACACTGCCCATCCAAAAAAAAAAAAAAAGTCACCACCTGGATGTACCTAAGCAAATAGATAAGAGCCTCCCATTGGATAATTACTGCATGGCGGCTTATGTTTCAGTTGGAAACAAGTTATTAACCCTAACTGATGCAGTTTAGTAACTTCTCATTTATTAAACATTTATTTTGGAAGACACATCCTGTGGTCAGGGAAAAGTGTTAGTCTGTTTCAGAAGGGTCAAATTATTTGCATGCATTAAGCACAGGAAACATCTAAGGAAATTGCTTAAACTACAAATATTGGGTTTGCTACTAATATAACAACCGTATCCTTATCACGCCACACCACTTATCAGTGAGGATAATTGGAAAAAAGTTTTCAATTTGATGGGGAGCATAAAGATTTGGACTGTGCAGCAATGGAAGAAGGTCAAGTGGTCTGACGAGTCCAGATTTACCCAGTTCCAGAGTGATAACTCATAACGGAAAAATAAAAAAGGCGGATGAAGTAATGCACCCATCGTGCCTAGTGCCTACCATACAAGCCTGTGGGTTCAGTGCTGTATTCTGGGGATGTTGCTTTTGGTCAGGTCTAGGTTCAGCACCTTTGTGTCCAAAGAATGGCCTCATTGACTACCTGAATATACTGAATGACCAGGTTATTCAATCAATGAATTTTTTCCCCCTGACACTGGTATATTTCAGGATGGCGATGCCAGAATTCCTCGTGCTCAAATTGTGAGCGTGGTTCAGGGTGGCTGAGACATTATTTTCACGCATGGATTGTCCAGACCTGTCCAGTCTTTAACCCCATTGAGAATCTTTGGGATGTGCAGGAGATGTTTTAGCAGAGCAGTTCGACTCCCCCATTATCAATACAAGATCTTGTAGTGAAAAATTGTCAACTGTGGATAGAAATAACTGTTATGACATTGCAGAAGGTTATCAAAACAATGCCACGTCAAATTTGTGCCGTAAAGAAAACTAAATGCTTTCCAACGAAATATTAGTGTGTGACCTTTTTTTGTATGGACAGTGTATATAGCTCTACCAGTTACACAATGCAAAAGAAACAAGCTGCCTTAATGCACCTCTTCTAGTGATTGTGATTAGGAGGAGCACAGCATTCATCTTCGTGTAGTTTATGAGTAAGGGAAAGATGTGACATAAATGCCTCTTCAGAGCTGAAATTTGTTGAGCTTGTAATGCTTCACCTGCGGAGAGGTTAGCTAAAAAGTTTATTACAATTTCTTGTTTAATTGAAAATATATTTTGATCAATTTTATATTCTCCAGTCTGCTGGCTGAAGCAGGGCAGCATAAATGCTCTATTGTTTTGGGATTCAGTTGAACCGTTGTTCATCCCTGGAAAATGTACTTTTTGTGCTTTTCCCAAGGTTTTTACATTTGTCTACATGTTTCTTCTGATGCTTGTGGTGTTATTCAGTATGTTACGATCAGTATGTTATTAAAATTGCTACTATGGGTGGAAGTTCACTTGCGTATTTTTTTTTTTTTCACATCTCACCACAGACACCACACAAACCCTGTAGGCACTGAGTGGCGGTGGAAGATGGACCCCGCTGAGAAGATCCTCCAGGAAGCACTGGAGAATCACCGCAACATGATCCGTCAGTTCCGAGGTACTACAAAGCACTGCTGTCTTACTTTTAGAAATAAATTTTCAAACACACCAACACTACTTATATTATATGACAGAGATATGATGCAGACTAAAGGTCTGTGATGGGTGAATCATCAGCCGCTTACCTAGAATTTGCTTCTTAAATGTTTCTTCTTGATGACTTTGTGGTTCATGTCGCTTGTTCGGCGTCGTAATGCCACTTAACAAGCAGCATTGCTAAATAAAGCAAGTAGGATGGGTTATTGTTTGCTCTGCCTATTCTGACATTCACTGTCAAACGTTCATCCAAAGCTGCCACGGACAGCTGAATTTGTTTGGACTGAACGAATGTGTGTCTGATTATTTCATTTATTATGATATTATATTATTTGAATTATGTGAGGGGCATTGTCTTGGCCAGGTTTTATTTTTAATAGCTTCTCTGTTTCAGCGCCTGCTTATAATCACCCTGCATTTAAGATAACTTTGTCAAAACAATTGATTTTTTTGTCTTAGAAGACAATTGAAGAGACTTGGCAGAAGAGAAAAAAAATGTAATCTGTTACATTCTAATTACTGATCGTTACTTGCTCGGCTTAATGTACGAACCTTTTTTTTCCCCTGTCGTTTTAGGACACTGGAGTAAAAAAAAAATTATTGTTATTATTTTTTTTAGGATGTATGTGTATAAACTATGCAAAAAGCAGATTTTTAACCCTCCAGTAACCAGGAGAGTACATTTTATGATGGCCAGAAAACTCCATAAACGGCGAAGCTCACTGCAATGAAACAAGTAAATGGCTTACAAAGGCTTTCTAAGAGGTGGAAGTGATGGTTTTTCTCTTTCACATCTGTAGCACCTTAAATCGTTCAAAATATGGAACTGAATTACAGAAAAGGTGACTTTTTTTGTCCTGTAAACTCTTCCAGGGATGGTGTTCTACATGTGGATACACAACTGGGGACTTTTTAGCAACACCATTTTATCTGATCAGCATGTGTCCATGATGATGGCTGTCATTTCCGGGAATCTTTTTAGCGCTGGTTCCTTGGCATCTATAAGGAGTTTTTCTTTCTGCTCCTGGTAGAAAGCTGGCACCTCTGACTATAGTCTTGTCAAGTTTCAAGTGTTAGGAATCTGTTTTTTGTGTGCATCAGGTGTCCCAGGAGTTCGTCCGGATCGTTTTGAGGAGGGTCTGGTAGTAAAGCACTGCGCTTTGTCTCTAGTGGGTGAGCCCATCATGTACCCTGAGATCAACTCCTTGCTGCATCTTCTCCACCAGTTCCACATTTCCAGCTTCCTGGTCACCAATGCCCAGTTTCCTGAAGAGATCAGGTGGGTTTTAAATGTTCAGCATAGGATCTCTTTCTGATTGAAGATCGGCAGCACTGTGTGACACCATTCTGACCATTATTTTTCTTTATTGGTATGTTAACATTACCTGAATCTTTTGTGTTGCTGCCTCATGATTCATTTGGATTACTTTCACAACTGATCATTTTCTAACCAGTCGTAATCAATAATTTAATTGTGCTGTAGTATAACGTGCTTAGAAAACACTGGGAAATATTGTAAATGTGCAGTTACATGATATTCACAAAACTATTAAGGCACCTGACCATCACCTCTTTGTGTTTTTATACCAGGCTTAGTCTCACACTTACTCCTATAATAACCGCCACACTTCTAGAACGCCTTTCCACTAGATTGAGGAGCGTGACTATGGGGATTTCTCATTATAAAAGAATTAGTGGACTCAGGCACTGATGTAATGTGAATAAGTCTGGGGGGCAGTCAGTTTTCTAGTTTGTGCACAGGTGCATTGTCATGCTGGAACAGTGTTTAAGTCTTTTAGTTCCAGTGAAGGAAACTGTCAGTGCTCCAGCGTATATAAAGACAGTCTTGTGTGTCTTCCGCAAAAATGCTTTAGTGATTACACACTTATGTGGGAGCTGATAAGTAACATTTAGCTGTAGAATTGCAAATCACTGCTGTACCTCAAGGCAGTTTTTTCCAGTTAGCTGTGTATTTCTTTTCACGCCTCCTTCTACCAGCGTTCAAGAGTTCTACAGATATGCTACATGGCCTCCTCTTCTACAGGCAAACAAAAAATGCTTGCTCACCCCATATTGTCCTGTGCTATGCTATTCTGCTGTGATGTCAGTTGTTGTGCGCTTTATCTGGACCGACACGCAGGGAGTTTTAGTTTGTATAGATATGCCTAGACTATCAGTTTGTTACATCCCAATGTGCATGCAGCATGACCGAGACACTCATGACCTCACTTAATAACACCGGAATGGAGTACTTTTGTTTTTTATGGTGCTAAACATCCATGGAGTCTCTACGAGGCATTTTTAGTCTCATAGCTTACTCGTGTTTCCAATTTAAAATGTATTTAATTTAAATTACAGTAATGATGAGTTGCTTTATTTGTAATTGCTGCTTTAAAGTGTGAATCAGAGACACTAGGTCATAGTCTTCGAGGTGTATTTGCTGTTTTAAAGTGCTTAATCTCTACATCATATACCAACCATAGTGCTGTGGTGTTTCTCAGATATAGTCAGAAGGTGCTGAATAATTCTTCTAGAATTGCATTAGTTCTAGCAGTACGATTGTATGTATTGATCTTAAATGTATGGTGTGTTTTTATTGTTCTCTGTTACTGTCAGGTAACTGTATTAATCTCACCCGAATGTATGTATTAATATGAGATGTATGTATTGGTTTAAAGTGCATGGTTTATTTATTAATCTCCGGTGCATGGATTAATCGTTGGTGCGTATATTGATTGAGGTGTATATAAGGTCCTTGCTCCCTATAAGGTGTAGGGTAGGTGATTTTGGAGGGGTTAACTAGTAGCAAGCTAGCTTTTAAAGCCAAAGACATGCCCTTAATGCATAATCACTTTCCAAAGTGATTTCTCCTTTCATCTTCAAAAGCCACAAAATACATGAATGCGCTCGAGCATTAAACGAAGAGACGAGAGTCAGATTACCTCGTCTAATTCACCAGTGAGTAAATATTACATTACAAAGCGCAATGAGAACGTAAGCAATTAAAAAAAAAAAACTTACTTTCATGCAGTAAGTTTATAGCGCTGATTATGTAGCTGTCTGCACGAACAGGTTGCCTGTATATGTTTACAGGCAGGTAGAACAGCCAAACGTTTTGGATCCTACACCTTCCATAGACAATATAAATACATTTAGATCACTTAACTTCAAGTGCTATAGAGATGTGAAGAGACTTTCAAGCAGCATAACAAAAAATGTTTTTAAACAAAATCTCTGAAATCTTCAACCGTGCCTTTTAAATGCATATGTTTATTGTTCTCAGGTCTTTTGGTTATTTGCATTAGGTATATGTTAATTTTTTTATTCTTGTTAATATATTAATCTTGGGTGCGTGTAATAATCTCAGATATATTTAATGATCTTGGTTGCTTGTTAATGTCAGGTCTGTGTTAATACACACATTCTAATACGCAATTTCCTTACAAGCTACTTAAGGAGAAACTTGTTGACACTGTATGTAATCTGATCAAAAATTTATCTAAGATCATTCATGATCACACCATGGTAATGTTTTCTTTGAGCAGATTTAAATTTGGCATTTTTAGAGTCTCTAGTCTCCAGGACTTTGTAACAGTCAGACATGCATCGATTTAAAGGCCAGTGTTCAGGACTGTAGTGTTTGTCCTACTACCTTTAAGAGAGAGAATTAAAATGGAGGGAAATACTGTTTACAGTAATGATGATTTATTGTAAGTAAGAACAATAGTTTTTGTTTATATATTCAGCTAAATGTAACTATAAATAGATAGTTTCAGAAAAGTTTGAATGTTTTATATAACCGATATAGTTATTGGAAATGCAAATACTTTGCATTCAACATTGATATCGTAGATGTTGTGTAAAATAGTTGTATAGTTAATAAAAAAGTTCATAAAAATAAGTTAGGAAATCTTAAGGAAATCATACAAATAAGTGTCACATGATAGAATTTCCTGTATCATTCACCGGTCATTAACAAGAGTTTTAAGAACAATAGATTGTGATGGATTTAATTAGAGTAGTCATGTGTCTGGGTAAGTATAGGAATATGAACCATCCAGCAGACTGTAAACCTGTGGCACAAAATAGAGTGAGGAGTTTCATTTCAGCCTGATACGAAACAGTGCATTAATAGCTGTGCACGTGGCATATACACATGGATGGATAATTGACAAACCCAGTAGTTTGCCCCACAACTCTGTAGGCCCAGACAAATAAGCTTCTACACATAAGGGCATTTGGCTGGAGCCCCATCAGTTGAGCAATTTCTACATTTGTCTTCTGATATATCATACAATTGCAGTTATTGTTATAAATTAAGTAACTAAGTTGGCCATTCTAAATTAATTTTTTCACTACTCTCCATTATACGAATACTTTTTGGCATGTAGAAGACGTGGTACATGTAAATGTTATACAATTCATGAAAAATTTGAACAAAAATATACAAATTCTTTAACAATTTGTGTGTCGTAAAATGTGTCAGTTTTCAGTATCAGCATGCACACCATTTCACATTTTCTGTTCTGATGACAAACAGAATGCGAATACTCAGCACGATTGTATTTTCTTTTATTACCGTATATGCCGGTGTATAAGCCGACTTTCTACACCCAAATATTAATATCAAAATGGGGGGGTCGACTTGTACACCAGGTACAGTGTATAACAGGTGCAAAAATTAACAGTACACCAGTAATGCTATGGATACAGTGCACACCGCTGAATGCCGTTGTTGCTGAAAGAAGCGGCGCAGGCTGATGA
>JAOUQX010000041.1:4736991-4749748 GCA_028566295.1 Liobagrus marginatus | reverse complement strand
GCATAGAAATACTATTATTTCTTTACAACAAATACAGCCTTACAATTACAACCCAGAATTAAAAATCAAGAATAGCCATTCAAAGCCATAAATTATTTACATGATTAACAGGGCACACACCTGGGAGGGAAAAAAACACCAGTCACATGTGAAAAATGGGTGAGCTCAAACAAGTGGCATAGCTGTTCCTAGCGCCTTCTGACAGGGTGTGGAAAAGCTTCAATTATTATATTTATCATCAAACATTATTTCCAAACTTAAACGTCTTGACCTAATTTCCATACAATGTGTATTTTGGGCTCTAAGTTTTTAAAATTCAATGCTTGTATTATGGTGCAAAACAGTTAAAAACTAAGTTAACATTAGAACCTAAAATGTGTGTTGTGTATATAATATAACATTGAAATTCATATTTTAATATTTTTGTCATCTTGTAAAGGATGCGCTCCACGAGAGAGTTGTGTAGACTTTTTGGAGGAAGAGCTTCATGGGTTTGGTGTCGACACTATGAAAAAGAGCTCATTGAGTCTCTGTGGATGCAGTTGAGGAGAAGCTCCAAGGGCGATATGTGGACATTTTGGAGGATGAGCTGTATGATGAGTGCGTTATGGACGTTGTTGAGTGCTGAGTGGACATTTTAGAGCACGAGCTCCATGAGTGCAGTGTGGGCACTATGGAGGATGAGATCCATGTGTTTAGCACTGACATTGCGGAGTAAAAGCTCCCTCTGCCCTCACAGAAGTTGCGTGGGAAAACTGTGCTGCGCATGCGCGTGGTGCGACTACACTCAGCGACTAAACGACGCTTAACTGGGAAACTACAACGCTGGATAAAGCCACAAAATGCATTTTTGAAACCTAAACATCGCATATAACGCTGGAGAGTAAGTTTTATCTTATTCGAAGTCCTGTCTGAGTGTTTTAGATTTACTTTGACTATACGACATGAACACTAAGTCAACACAGGGTAGCACAAAGAAGACTAGAATAGCTGTTAAAACTGAGCGTTATTTTTCTCCTACCCGTTTTCTGCCTAATTTAAATTCACTAGTCGGGATTGGCGAATACTATCATGGCCTTTGCGCCATGATTGGCTGACTGCGTATATGCTTAAACTGCCAACCAACTGATGTGCCGAAAGTGTGGTTTTGGCGTAATACGTGTGGGGAAAATAATGCTAGCTATATTGAGAGCAGAAATTTATGGCTAACAAAGTCTTAGGGTTGACCATGGTTCGTTAGAGTCAAACATGTAATTCAGTAGGATAATATAACTGAAGTATAGCAGATAGTGTGCAGTTACACGTAGTGTTGCGGTAAAATGTCGATGCCTGGCTGATAAAGCTAATTTTCTTGGCATAGCAAAGACCAGGTTTGCTTTGCTAGCCCGCACACAGGTTATCCAGTGTATTCAAGCTAAAATGCCTGTATGGAGCAGCTGTTAGCCGACCAACAAACGTTACCTCCCATTAGGGAGCTGTCATGTTTGTTCCACGCTTAGCCTGATCTTTATTTTCTGTGTGATCTGATTGTCGATCCTAATAAAGTTGCCCCTTAATAAGGCTGATTTATTTGGCTTCCGCTTAGTCACGGAACTTCCTCGGA
Source organism: Liobagrus marginatus (assembly GCA_028566295.1). Lineage (NCBI taxonomy): Eukaryota > Metazoa > Chordata > Actinopteri > Siluriformes > Amblycipitidae > Liobagrus > Liobagrus marginatus. Next base: position 4,748,145 of record JAOUQX010000041.1, on the reverse strand, counting down.
TTCCTCTAATTTTCTTACAGACCCGTGAATAGCTAGCCTGGTTTATCATTTATTGGAAGGTCTGTTAAGACTTTCTAGTATTGCGTTTAAGTTAACATTGAGGATGTGCCAATCCCATCTTTCCATATTCAGTATGATATCGATGTCAGGTCCTAGTAATAACCACAGTCAGATATGTCATGGCGACATGATTTAAGACAAGTCCTGTCTTGTGTTTTGTCTTATGTAAGGCAAATCATTCATCGCATTAACGCATCTGTGTCAGTAGATCAGGTCAAGTCTGATCCAGTCCAATGTTTCTGATATTATATTAGACCAGGACATGCCTACTTAAATCATTCACTTCACAGTATTGTTCTATGATGGATTGGTGTATATATCCAAATAGGCGTTACCGTTTTCAAGTAAATTAATTTTGTTTTTAAATGTTTTTAAAATCTCATCTGAAACCATGAGACAACAGTTTAACAGCACAGTGTGGTCCTAAAAGATTCATGTCTGTGGCTTAAAATGGAGGATAAGCTCAGGGTGGAGAAATCAGCTGGAGATTGTGAGGCCTGTGTTCCTGCTGCAGCGTCTCCTGCCAGGCTCAGTGGAGAGTGACGCACACTGCAGGGTGTGCACTGTGGGTCCTGCCACCAGCTGCTTCACAGAACTATTTATATATGTCGTGGATAAATGCATGATCTTTAAATAAAGAGTATGGGCATTTGGAAGGCCACTGTAGTTTTGGATCCAGAGTAATGTTCAGGGAAAGCGAAAGCTGGAAACTGATAACCTGTGAAGGTTATCTGAGACTGAATACAGAATAACTATCAGACTTGATAAACCATCATGCATCATTGGTAGTTTTACAGGAGATGGTTACCCTGGACGTGTTTTATACAGCTCGTATGCACCTTCTGAATTAGACTGAACCTAACCCTAACCTCATATTTATTTATTTTGTAATAATTCCCAGCAGTGTTATTTAAATTCAACAGACTAGAGGCAAGAGTTTCTTATAATAAATCATTATCTCGTGCATCAGTCTAACACTTGCTTAATACCATTGCTGTTTTATTATAGTGTAATAAGGAGTGTGTAACCGCTGAATTAGTGCCTGTGTGACATGCTGGCCTGTCTGCCGGTATCAAACCCTTGTCTCCAGCTTTCCACCCACACGCAGATGAACACTGGACTTCAGAAATGTAAGTACCTGACAAACTGAAATTTATCAGCACACATTTTGGCTCGCCAAAATTGATCCTCAGTTTTCTCATGGTGCTGGTTGAGTTGCTCTTTGTACTTAAAACACTAGACTAGACTAGAAACAAGCTAAACTAGATAACCTGCAGACCAGCAGGGATGGCATTCAATACGCCATTAACATTTTTTCGAAAATTGTTAAAATGAATTCATTCCACAGCCTTACATTAACAGGCCATCAATCAGTTGCAGTTAAGGTAAATCTGAAAGCTTGAGTTTTAGGTATGACTTTAAATACAAATGTCTGAGCATATTTCACATTCTTTTGCTTAGCCACATGCATGTAATTTGTTAGACTAGATCATGTTTACAATTTCTATATGGTCATGTATACATAATTGTATAGAACTATGTAAGAATATTGAGAATAATTAAAGGGGGAAAAACATCCATTAAATAAACAAGTTTGTCACCTTTTCTACTTTTTCATAGGGGACACTACACAGAATATGCGATCTGCACAGTATCCCACGCCAGCAGAGTTGGATGCCTATGCTAAGAAAGTTGCAAACAACCCGCTGACTATAAAAATCTTCCCCAGTAACGTAAAAGTACCTCAGCGAAAGCACCTGCGTCGTACCGTGAACGGTCTGGACACCTCTAGCCAACGCTACAGCCCCTACCCTACTCAGGTCAGCACCAGAACTGGCCTTCTGGCCATAGTCAAAGTTCCTGTTAAAAGAATCCTGGAGCATCCTCAAGTCCGCTTCCTCCCTGAGATCACCATGAACCCACAGAATGGGCCTTACAGCACTCCAAGCACTTTAAACTTGCCTCAGACTCTTCCATGTATGCAGGCTCTCTCCCAGCCGCAACTATTGGCTCAGAAGACCATCCCCCGTTCTCAAAGTTTGCTGAATCCGAAGACCCTCTTTCATGCTCAGAGCATGCAAACTCAGAAGACCCATCCACATTCTCAAAACTTGCAACCCGAGCAGGCCCTTCCACACCCACAGAGCATGCAGGAACAAAAGGCAATGCCTCACCCTCCACGTTTACTACAGCACCTAAGCCTGGGCCATCAGCAAGCAGTTCACCCTGGCCCGCCTAGACAACAAACTGTTCAACAACATGCTCTCAACCATCAGCATGTCCTCATGCAACAGCAATCAGGTCCTCAGAACCTTCACCACCTTCCTGAAATGCCTCAGTCAGTTGGCCAACAAACCTCCCACAGTTTCCCTCATTCTCAGCCCATTCCTCAACCCCCGGGCCCAGGCCTTCCTAGCAGTGCCATGCCTGGTGCCAAGCTCCCTGATGCTGATGCCCCACCCAATGTAACTGTGTCTACCTCAACCATCCCTCTGTCGATGGTGGCCAACTTGCACCACAAGCAGCCCAGTGACCTGAGCAGCATTGTTCATCAGATCAGCCGCTTCTGCCAGGCACGAGCCAGTGCGAGTGCCACATCTGTGTGTGAAGGCCAGATCGCCAATCCCAGCCCCATCAGCCGTAACCTTTTGATTGATGCCAGCTCTCGTGTGTGTGCTCATAATCCTCTGCCCTCCTGTGCCCTTGCCAGCACCACCGACAAAGCTGCTTTGACATTGCCCAATATGGCTCCTATGAATATGAGACATCCTTATCACGATATGAAACAGCAGCCAGCTCAGCCCCACTTACCACAGCAGCACCCATGGAATCAGCAGCTACATCAGCACCAGCCACTCTCAGATGGTGCTCAGCAGGGGAAGAATGTGTGTATGGGCCAATCATTTAATATGAAGCCCACTGTAGACAAGCCGACACCTTCACCACCTATTCCTGCTATGTCCGGAGCTGTGAATTACAACGGCAATGGCCATTATGTGCAGCCACCGTGGAATGGCATCTTGCCTACACCCCATAGTGATGGCTCAGGGTCTCAAGAGCTAGGTGTACCATTCCACACAGGTATGTCAGCATCCATAGAGAACAGGACTCGAGCAGGCAACATGGGCCAGATGAATCTGATACCAGCAATGGAGTACGTCGGTGGAGATTATCAGGCACCTTGCTTTCGAGAGCAGAACAGAGGCATGATGGTGAAGATGAACAGGGCTCAAGATTCAACTGATAGTCGCAATGTGCACATTCATCACCCAGGGTACAGATAAATGATGGTCTGCTTAGGCGAGTAATCCATCAGTGTTTAATCTATTATAAGAAACACATCTCTGCTCATTCTTCTATTGTTTCCAGTCTTGCAAGATATACTGTATTTTTCCCCCTAATACACCAGGGCTATATTTCTACCCAATTTAACTGTGTAAGGTTTCAGATAGCTCTTTGTTGTAGAGTAGATAATGAATCAGCCTATGGGGAAGCGCTATATAAAAAAATCTGTGTAAATCCAATATTTATTTGCTGTCGGCTGTTAAAAGCAACATCGAATGCATTGTTATACAGTTCGTTCTCAGCTTGTTATACAGTTTTATCTAGACCTCTTTATTGTGTAATGCAGTATATGTCAGATGCTGTATTTCTTCCAGTTTCTTTTGGTGTAGTTTACTTGATAATTTTAGAAGTGCTTATACTGATGGGCCACACACCCATCTTACTGAAGGAATTATAGAGGTGCCATGTTTTAAAAATGTGAGACTGTTTCTTCTGTGCTGTGTTCTGACATTTCTGGCACAGGGATCAGAAGTTCCCTTTCAATGTTTACATGTTAATTTGCACTTGTAACCTTGAATCAGTAAAAAGTGCAAATCAACTTTTGGGTTATGCACCTACGACAATACTGTTTCTTGGGGCTGATGTTCATAAATTGGCCTCAAGACTGTGATTGGACTGTTACTGTAAGGCTTTTCTCAGTATGAAATATTTCCTCTTATTATCAGCCAACTTTTTTTTATCTGTGTTGGCGCTGGCTTTTCACTGATTAAGTGTGCTATAAGGTTTAGTTAAATTGTCTATCTGTCATGAAGTAGTCACACCCCGGAATACTTGGACTTTGTTTTAAACCTGTGCATAGTTTGATATTTTTGTGTTATTTTTGTTGATTTTAAATACTTGAGTTTCTTCAATTTTATGTTAAAGCTAGATAAAGTTCACCACAGGATTTTGAACGCTTCGGGGTATGTGAACTTGAGGATCAGATTCTGCTTCTCTTCATCAAAACCCACTGAAATATGTATGTGTGGAAAGAGCACCATGATCATCTGGATGTTTAGTACATGTCCACCCAGTCCAGGCCATTTTTGAAACTTCCATTTCTTTTGCTCATGTTTCAGTCTTGTCCAGGGAAAAGCATTAACGGCTCACTTGCAAATTTTATGGCAATATAAAAGAGAACCACAGGCTAAATCTGAAATTATATGAACTTTTGCCTCATTGCTGTACTACTATAATTGAGGGCTGTGATGAGCCTTGTGTGAATGTGGTTATGGTGTGGACTGAACTGTGCTTGCTCCATCAGTAGCAAAATGTTTAAGTTGTATACTTTTTATCAGCAGCAAACGATCCATAGATGTTACCAAGTGATGTTTGATCTTTGTTGCCGACTCTAGATTGCTTTTAACTCTGGTTCCATTCAGTTTTTATCCTTGAGAGTACTTCTGGGACTAGAAAAGTACATTAACATTTGCGGAAACAAACTAAAGCAAGTTTCAGATACGTAATACGTAATATAAAGCTACGTAACAAATCAGTCACATTACTTTCTATGGAGTCTGCTGCTTTTGGAAATAGTCTTGTCTGTTGAGTGCCTCCCCTTCTCAGGTCTACTAGTGCCTCCTTACTTGTCATCTTTCCACTTCATGCACACTAAAGTGTCTTGAGTTTTCTAGAGGTTTAAAGCTGTACATATGAAAGAAGGCCCCTCTTGTAGCTGAATGCAGGTATTTTCACCTTGCACACAGGCTTTGGTGTAACTGGTGGAGCAAACATGAAGCAGTTTGAAGGTAATGTGAATGACCTGCAGTATGTTGACTGTGCTGGTTTTCCCTTGAGAGCCTTAAGTATTTACTCCTTGGACTGGCATTGTTAATGGGCGCAGTGAAGAAGATGCTGAATTATTTGTTATGTAGCTGTTTTAATGTAAGTTTTGTTTTAATGCAAAAAATGTTTATTTTTTTTCTGTTTATAAAGCTTCCTGAGTGAGATGAGAATTAGCGTTTTTGTATTCAGCAATTTAACTGTGTATAGCTGGAACAGTTGTCATTTTGCATTCAGACCAAAATCATTTACTTTCCACAGCTAGATAATTTATTGGATTGGATTTATTGCAGCACAAGTCTCTTCCAGTCATTTGCCCACAGCAGCTGAATGATGCATGCTGAATTGAACCAAGCTTTAGGATTTGAACACAAATAGCATCTACACAGTTACTCAGCCCATACTTGGGTTGGTTAATTGTAAATAAACTAATTTTGTGTTTGCTTCTGTCACGTTACCATTTTACAATATTTCCTTCCCCAGATGTAGAATTTTGATTCTTTCGACAGTGATTTAAGTGCAGAAGGCAGTCATAATTTCTGCTTTGTACAGTACAACATTGTTAAGGGTTAAATTGAAAAGAAAAACTTTTTTTTGTCACCTACTTATCAAAACAGTTTAAAGCGTGAAGATTAAATTTGACTTGATCCTTATTTTATGTGGTGTTACAGCTCCAGGTTGCAAAGTCGGGCTGTTTGTAAAAGTTCCTGTTTCCATGTGAAGTGCCTATACTGGGCAGATGTGAACTGTGCGTATATATGACTGCCTGGGGATATTTTTAGGAAAAGCGCACGCACAAGTGCACACTACGAAGGCCTGGTGCACTTTTTCATGATTGGGGGACCAAACTGCATAAACTACTGATAGGAAGAACGCTGCATGTGCCGCCTCGGGCCTAAAACCTTTTTAAATTTAAATCTGAATATTTGCTGCTGAATCTTTAGTCTAGGTGGGTGAACCTACGCTGCTGAACTTCTGGTGCCCTAGAAACTTTCTATGGAGAAAGATAGTAAGTTCTTTATATCCATCTAGAGCACATGTACTCTCAACAGTACATATTGATGGTTTTGTTTTGTTTTCTAAGTTTAGAACTCATGCCAAGGGCGTTTCATTTTGTTCTACCAAAAACAAAATGTCCAGGAATGGTAGTGTGCAACTTCAATCTGTCATTCCAGATGCTCATGTTTTTCAGGAATAATGTGTTGCACAAACATTCCCCTCTAACCAAAATAAAGGAATTGAAAAGTGTGTTCTATATATTTGTGTTGTGTGAAGAATATTAGTTGAAATGTAACTGCAGATGCTAACTTTAATGTGCAAATGATCCATCATCTGTTAGAAATACTGTAATAACAAACATTTAAAAACTAGCATGCTTTTGTTGCACTGTTGTGATTAGAATTGACCCACTTTTTGAACTTCAAAAAGTGACCAAGTATAGTTTGGGCAGGTTTTTTCTTTTTGTTTTTTGCAGTTGCTGAAATGACTAACGAGATGAGAAACACCCAAAGCTCAGAGAAATTCAGAGTAGAAACATTGGACAAAGAAACTGAAACAGCTGCTTTTTGAGGTCATTAATTTATTAGTATGGTGTCGGGCCTCTTTTTGCAGTCAATACAGCATCAATTTGTCTTGGGAATGATGGAAACAATTCCTGCACAGTGGCCAGAGGGATTGTGTACTATTCTTGCAGAACATGGGCTGGCCAGGTGACTATGTGATGCTGGTGGAGGAAAACAGTTCCTGATGTTTCGTTCCTCCAAAACACTACCATGTTATTAAATAATATTCTGATCTGGTGACTGTGCAGGTCATGGGAGATGTTCTACTTCACTTTCATATTCATCAAACCACTCTGTCACCAGTCTTGCTGTGTGTATTGGTGCACTGTCATCCTGATACACGGCACCACATTCATGGTACAATGTTTTAACACAGTATGCATGGTACTCCAGAAAGGGTTGGTGGTCTTTGGCAGTGACATGCCAATCTATCACAAGTATTGGGTCTAGAGAGTGCCATGATATTGCTGCCAAAGATAACACTGATCCACCCACTGGGCATGCAACTATCCAGGTGTTCAGCTTCTTTGGGACTTCTTCACACATTAACTCTCCCGGATGTGGGAAAGAGTGAAAGTGGACTCATTAAAGAACAATACATGCTTTATGTTATCCACAGCCTAAGAGTTCCACTGCTGGCAGCAGCAAAATAAACATTTGGCATTAGCACGAGTGACCAAAGGTTTGGCTATAGCAGCCCAGTCATGTACATGGACCCTGTAAAGCTTCTGATGAATAATTTTGGTGGAAAAAGGAGAGCTGAGGTGCACATCTAATTCTGCAGTCAGTTGGGCAGCTGTGGTTTTATGTTTTTTGGATACAATCAGGTTAGCACCCGAACATCCCTTTCAGACAGCTTCCTCTTGTGTCAACAGTTACTTCTGTTGGATACAGTTCATCGTTCATGGTTGGCATAACCCTAAATACCATGGCTATCGATACACCAGAAAGACGTTCTGTCCTGGTTAGAGATGCGCCAGCGAGACGCGAACCAACCACTTGTTCTCTTCTGAACTCTAATATGTCACCCATTGTGTGCATTGCAATATTTTATGTACAGCTGCACTATTGCTCTGCTTATTCAACTGTCACACTCTGCAATTAGTGAATATTGGACACCAGGCTGTGCAAATATAGCAATGAAAGCGCCAACACTACGATGGCTTATATTTCAAATTCATATTTAGATCTTATTTATCACATACGTGCAGTGAAATGTTTTTATTCCGCATATCCCGCTTACAAATTTGAAGGCTGGGGTCAGCATAGGGTTAGCCAGAACGTGCGGCGCCCCTGTAGCAACTGAGGTTAAGGGCCTTGCTAAAGGATGGATACGCAATGATGGTAGGTTGGTGCAAGGCTTGAACCCTAACCCTCTGATCACTGGCCCAGAGCCTTACCATTGAGCTACTACCATTCTTCAGTTTCATTTTTTTTTGTTTCAGTTTTCTTGTCCAACCCCTTAAGTGTCAGCTCTGGCCACGTGTATAACCTGAATCAGCATATATACACTGTATATTACTACTTCTTCAGCATTTAGAGCAACATGCAAAGTGCTTTGATTCACTATCAATAAATGGATCAATACTGGTTCACTAGATCATAACCTAAGTGTAATATAAACCGTAGATTTTTGGGAAAATGTTTTTGTTTTTTAATTAAATACCAAATGCTAAGAAAGATGTAGGTCTTCAGTCATCTCTTGAAGACAGCCAGTGACTCAGCTGTTCTGACACTGATGAAAAGTTCATTAGACCATCTTGGTGCCAAAGCAGAGAGGTCGTGCGGCAGACCTGTCTTGCAGTCTGAGGCTTGGTGGATCTGAGGGTGTATGATGTAATGTGTGGGGTAATATTAGTAATACATTTTATTCACACAATGTATAAAAATCATTTACAGTTCAAAAGCTTCAGTGATTTTTGGCATTTAACATTACAAAGTGATGTCTGTGACTGTTGTAGGATCTTTGGTGCTCAAGATGGGCTTGAAGAAACCACCGACTGACTATTCTTTGTCAACACTTGAGGTGGTAACCTAAATTTTAACCGTACGGGACAACATGTGGGTTCCATTCTTGTCAGCCAGGCTTGCTCAAACTGGACAATTAAAGATAAAAAATGAATGTCTAATGAATAGTGTGATGCTATTCTAAATAGATCATTTTTTTCTGGATGGTGTACTGCAACTGAATGACAATATAGACTGCCTTACTTATGCTGCACAACCAAAATAATGTCAAGATGTAATTTGTATAATTTATTAGAAAAAGGGAACAGGAATGTTTTATAATAGCATAACTAAGAAACAATGCCACACACACATCTAGAAAGAAGATTTGGCCATGCTTTCTGGGTCTTATACTGATACTCTGTCCTATTAATCACAGCTCAGGTACATAAACCATACACCACCCTGTAATACATGAGCAGCAGGTGACCAAATTGGCGTAAAAAGGACTCACTTGTCTTAATATAAATACAGTGATACATTTGGTACATTCCATTACACTGCATTTTCAAAGTCTCAGTCTAATGTCATATTATTGATGATTAAATCATCGATAATTACTGAATTAAACACCAAGCTTCAATATTAAACTCTAAACTGCTATTGCTTCGATATTCAAGTAAATACAGCATTGTATTGCTAATGCATAGTGATCAGAGAAGTCCTGAAAAGTGACTGTAAGGACTGTTTGTTCCATGAAGCAGCAGTGGTCAGTGGAAATGGTGCATTCTGGATGGGATAAAGTCAGGGTTTTATAGTTATTGTAAAGTCGCAGTTTACATTTATTATCTGTCAGGATTTGTCCATTTGTCCTTTTGGTAATTCTGTAATTTCTAGTGTTTGTTGATCAGAGGTAAGGTGTGCAAGTTGATCCAGATCTGATTGCTGTTTCACAGCCTCCTTTGACATGTCTGTGCTCTCTCGGTTGTTATTTCCATTTCTAGGAAAAATGCAAAAACAGAACAATTACCCTAACGTGTAATTATCGAATAAACATGTAATTAAAGAATAAACATATTCATAGGCATTATTTCAAGGACACTGTCAATGATGGGCTGTATAATTTCATTCATTCATTGTCTAGCACCTATCCCGTTCAGGGTCGCGGGGTCACTGGCGCCTATCCGAGCTAACTTAGGGTGTGAGGTGGGGTACACCCTAGACAATAATCAGCAGTTAATCGCAGTGCTAACACTTAGAGACACATAACCATTCACACTCACGTTCACTCCTATGGACAATTTAGAGTGGCCAATTCACCTCTGCCCAATCGCATGTGTTTGGAGGTGAGAGGAAACCCAGGGTCCCGGGGAAAACCCGCGCAAGCATGGGGAGAACATGCAAACTCCACACAGAAAGACCCTGGGCAGGAATCGAACCCATGATTAATTCCACAAAGTGTCGTTGAGAACCCTTGCTGTAATTACTATAATTCATATGCACACAGATGCAGGTGTTTTCGCATGCCATACTTATTAGCCGACTCAAATTTCCTCTCCCTGTACAGGGTGCTTTTCTTCATCATGTAGAGGAGGACCATGTCACAGAAAAAGGCCCCCTGCGGAAGAAAAAGCAAGAAATGTCAAATGATACTAACCAGATGCTTTTATTCCAAGAGTAATTCTAATTTTATTCTAGTTTTTAATTATTATAGAATAGTATTCTAATTTCTTTGTAAGGAAACAAATACAAATATTGCTGCAAGCAGCAATTAACGGGGTCAAGCTCAATTTGTAGTCTTTGTAGTAATAAAAGATTTAGATAAAACACCTCTAGAAATAAATATTTCTCTAACTTCTGATCCCTTGGCTCATGCCGATTTTAAAATCACCATATGATCAAGAAATCAAAAGAGACTACGTTTATGATATTAGAACAAAATATACAAAACAAGGTCTATAATTAATCATAACTAAGTATCACATTGTGCACAAGCATAGAGCATCAAAATATAATTATTTGAAAAAGCCAAATTCAAATAAGATTTTATTCCTTTTAACACTAGTAAGTGGTGCTGTTACATAACTTTGTATTTCAGGACATCTGTGATTTGTAGGCTTTGTAGTCATTAAGATGCCATTATTTGTAGTCATGTGCACTTTCCATGAACTACATTTCGCGTGTTTGTGACACTTTTGGCTTTCCATAATTTGTCAGCAAGTGTTCGCTCCTGCTGTCATTTCCTTATACGTAAGGGTATTCTATAAGAGGCAAACGCTTACTGTGCAATTAAACTCCTGATTCTGGAATCATCTACTTATGTGTGCATTGTGTGCTTTATTAATAATGTGTACATAAGCTTTGTTTGTTAAAAACAACATTGTCTTAATGCTCTAAGCCACGTGTAGATCAATGTGATAAATGATCTGTACAGAGTTGTTACTGTGTATGGTCCTTTAAGAACATCAGTACCCCTGGT
>JAOUQX010000041.1:4708271-4728280 GCA_028566295.1 Liobagrus marginatus | reverse complement strand
CCTGGAGCAAGTGAGGTTAAGGGTCTTGCTCAAGGACCCAATGATGGCAGCATGTCTGGAGCGGGGCTCGAACCCGCACTCCTCTGATCACTGACCCAGAGCCTTTACCCACTGAGCCACCATCACCATCATGTTATTGGTGCTTCCGCAATCGGTCACGCCTGAGACGTTCCCATAGTGAGATACCTCACTCATGTTATCAGAGAACCGGGGTTACATTAGAAACCTAAAGTTTCAATGGGAGCTGTCAGCATGGCATCTTACACTTGCTACTTGCAAGAACTTCCACAGAGAGCAAGGTTTGAACCTTGAACCTTGAACTTTGAACCATGAGCAGTAAATGATATCATATATTAAATTCTAATTCAGATCTTATTTATCACATACAAACACATGTAGTGAAATGTTTTGTAGTGAAATGCATATCCCAGCTCACAAATGGCTGGGGTCAGAGCGCAGGGTCAACCTGCCAGAACATGCGGCACCCTGGAACAACTGAGGTTAAGGGCCCAATGCTGGTAGCTTGGCTGGTGCGAGGCTATTATATTCACCTGTTTAATGTGGTGTTAAGGCAATGCTTTATAAATTCATTTGTTTACAGAAAACTACTACAGTGTTTACAATTAATCAACATATTTACATTACATTCTCTACAAATAAATCCAAACTGATTTATCCTCTACAGTGTCTTAATCTTTATTTACTGAATAGACCAGTTATGTCTGCATTTCTAAACCTACCATAAAAATCACTATATATTTAAAAAGATTTTAAAAAGTCTGCTAAATACTGTAAACCTAAAATCTATAAACATTATTTTAAATAAACAATAAATTCAAGCATTACTTCTCTCGTTTTCTTTCCGTACTCTCAAACTATGTGGCTTCTCTGTCTTCCTCATAGATCTGAAACAAGTCGATCTCACACTCATCTCTTCTGTCATCTGATCCATTTCAGAAACTAAAACATATGGCATTTAAAGGGTCATACAGATTGCATCAACATAATCAAATTTGTGAAACTATAAAAGCAGAATATTTAAAAATGATTAATTAAACAGAGCACACAACAGACTACAAGGTAGCTTGTGAATACCTTGACTAGTTGATAAAACTTGAAACATACTTTAAAACCTTCTTCATTTTAATTTAATAATTTAATAATAATTGAATTTTTAAATGTAATAATATTTTAATATAATATGTAATACTAAAACGTTATGGTGCTACACGTATCAAATATATAATAAGACAACGCTACCACAGCTTCCCATTAGAGAACGGTAAAGCGGAAGCTCTCGTGCAACTGATATTTTAGCGGACATTCTTTGCTAGTGCCGCTATGTATGTAAAAGCTGCGCACTTTCTTATATATTTATTTTTGGGCTTATTATGCCTTTAATCGATAGGACAAGAGAGTGAAATGGAGTGGGAGAGAGATTGGGGAAGGGATCGGGAAATGACCTCGGGCCGGATTCGAACCCGGGTGATTCGCAGCGCAAATGTGCTGAGTATATTCGATTATATATAAGATTTCAGGATGCGCACTGGTTTACTTTCCGAGTTTTTCGGAAAGTACTTTACGAATGAGACATAAATCGGTTAGTATTCGAGTGATGATTTTGACCGTTAACTGGTCACTTGATTGTTTCTTTTTCTCTCTACAGTAAGCCAACCTATAATCAGCTGTCCTTGATGATTTTAAAAATAAAAACGGTCCAAAATCGCGACTACAGAACTTAAATCAGGTCCAAGAAGGGAATGAAGAGGAGCAAACTTTTGTTATGAAAAGGATGGATTTCCGGAAGCCAAGTCCTTCTTTGTTTTTGTTTTTTTTAACTTCACGCTGAATTATAACGTTCTGATTCTTATCGAAGTGCACTTCATAGTGTCTGAAGTGACGGAGCCAGGGTGCTCTGCGTAGTGCACTGTACAGTCGATAGTGAGGTATTTGAGATTGTATCGTTGCATGTGTCACGTGGTGTGTTTTCAGTCATACATATGGTGCTTGTGTACAAAACTACGCACAGACTTTAACCTCAGAACAGCAGATTAATTCAACGTAAACACTGCTGGCTGCTGATAATATGGCTAAGTATGAGGAAGTCAGTGTATACGGCTATGAAGAATTTAATAATGCTGTGGCTGAGAGAAAGGGAAAAGATGTCTTTGTGTACTTCAGCGGTGATAAAGATGAGCAAGGGAAAAGCTGGTGTCCAGATTGTGTGAAAGGTGAGAACGAATACTTGACCATAAATGACTTCTGCTTGAAATGGTGTTGCTTTCCTCTACATACATGTAGACGCCAGAGCATGAATGCCTTTTGCTTAAACCTGTACGGATGCAAGAATCGTGGGGGGGTGGGCCGTGGGTGGGGCTAATGTTTTTGTACAATGTTATTGTAATGTTTTTGCTTGCTACATCACTAAACCAATCAATATATATGAATCCCCTTATCTGTTGTTTTCTAACATATAAATAAAGTAAGTCATAAAACATGTATGCTAAAAATCTTCTAAAAAAAAGTTCCTGTTTTTCATACTGTAAAGAATTAATCTATATTATTAAAAATCTGGCTGTCACCGGGAACACATCGATGAGTTTAAGTTTGGCTCAGTTTTTTTTTTAACTATTCCACCGTCACTTCGGGTGCTCATTAAACGTCTTATGAACTCTAAAAGTACAACTTACAATGAATGCAACAGGCATTCAGAATACTTGTTTTGGTTGTTTATATCAAGGTGCATATCAATGAACAAGAATGGAAAAATTTCATTTATTTCAGAAATTCAACTCAAATTGTTGAACTCGTGTATTAAATAAATTCAATGCACACAGACTGTACTTAAAGTACTTTACATCTTTGGTTCTTTTAATTATGATGATTTTTGCCACATTTAACAAAAACCCACCAATTCACTCTCAACAAATTAGAATACTTCATAAGACCAGTAAAGAACATTTTTTGTGAATTGTTAGCCTTCTGGAAAGCATGTTCATTTACTGTATATGTACTTAATACTTGGTAGGGGCTCGTTTTACGTTAATTACTGCCTTAATTCGGCGTGGCATGGAGACGATTAGTCTGTGGCACTGTTTGGGTGGTATGGAAGCACAGGTTTCTTTGACAGTGGCCTTCAGCTCATCTGCATTTTTTTGGTCTACCGTTTCTCATTTTCTCTATGGGGTTCAGGTCTGGTGAGTTTGCTGGCCAGTCAAGCACACCAAAACCATGGCCATTTAACCAACTTTTGGTGCGTTTGGCATTGTGGGCAGGTGCTAAGTCCTGCTGGAAAATGAAATCAGCATCTTTAAAAAGCTGGTCAGCAGAAGGAAGGATAAAGTGGTCTGAAATTTCTTGGTAAACGGTGCAGTGACTTTGGATTTCAAAAAACACAGTGGATCAACACCAGCAGATGACATTGCACCCCTAATCATCACAGACTGTGGAAACTTAACACTACTTTAAGCAACTTGGGCATTGAGCTTATCCACCCTTCCTCCAGACTCTAGGACCTTGGTTTCCAAGTGACATAAAACTTGCTTTCATTTGAAAAGAGTACTTTGGACCACTGGGCAACAGTCTAGTTGTTCTTCCCTTAGCCAAGTTAAGATGCCACTGATGTTGTCTGGGGTTCATGAGATAACGTCTGTGTGTGGTGGCTCTTGATGCCTTGATCCAAGCTGCCAAAAGTTGGTTAAAGGACCATGGTTCTGGTGTGCTTGAAGGCCAACACTTCACTAAAATGTTTTTTTATTGGTCTTATGAAGTATTCTAATTAGTTGAGAGTGAATTGGTGGGTTTTTGTTAAATGTGGCAAAAATCATCACAATTTAAAGAACCAAAGATTTAAAGTACTTCAGTCTGTGTACATTGAATTTATTTAATACATGAGTTCCACAATTTGAGTTGAATTACTGAAATAAATGATCATTTTGGTTCTAAATTTCTCTAGAAATTTCTTTTTGTTTTTAAATTAATACCTGCCTTCTTTTGCTATAAAAATTGTATTTGTGGTTTTTCTTCTTGTCTCCAGCTGAGCCAGTGGTTCGGGGTGAAATGGCTCATCTTCCAGATGGCTCAGTCTTCATTTACTGCCAAGTGGGAGACCGGCCATAGTGAGTTACTCAGTCAGGGATAGTGTATTATTATTTGATGTTAAACACACATTATATTGCTATTTATGGATTTTGGTGTTCTCACTATTGCTGCACAGATTTTGGTGGGGAATGAACACGTTAATAAGCCCTCAAACTAAATCAAAAAGTTAATTTATGATAAAAAAAAAAAAAACCTTGCAATATGCTCTATAATGTTCTCTAGTAAATGTTTAGAGTAACACCATGATAATCAGTTGAAAGAAGACCTCATTCTCAGGCTTGTTGTAGATTTAGTACCTTTGTTAAACCCAGTTTTCAGCAAAAGCTCCAGCCTCTTAATCAGTCTTCAATCTAGGCCATGACAATTTGCTGTTGTAAAAGGAAAACTCATGGTTATTTTTTTTATAGCCGTTGTGTGGAAAACCCAGTTATTTTTCGATTTATGGACAGATCCATTCCTAATCTTTACAATATGTCTTAATTTTGTACACCATAGGCACATTCTTTGCTATAAAATGTAGACTTTGGCAGCCACAGTATGATTATAATTTAGCCCAGTTAGGTTAAAATGCACACCTGGTAACCCCTTCATTAACCATCCTATTTGCTGTTCCTCCCCTGAGCATGGAGCAGCACGAAACCTTCCCCACTAGTCCTTTCTTAGCACCTATTGCAGTTTCCATTTTTGACCACTAGGTGTAATATTACTCATATCTCTGTGGATTCTAGGTTGTGCAACATTATGGAGGGTAAGCAAATCGTCATGTATCTGTCATGCGGCAGCTTTTTGTTTTTCACTGTCATTTAAGAGTTAAGCAGTAATTCACTGAATTTATGTATGGAGATAATTTATCATAAAGGCCATTTAAGTTAACAAATTAATTATCTTTTTATTTCCATTTATTTCAAAGTGAACATTTTTCTGTACATAAATCAACAAGAATAAAGAGAATATAATTACAAATTATAAATAATAAATAGTAAAAATATATAAAACTCATAAAATATTTGATATTATAATAATACTGTAATGATTGGCACCAGGTAACTCAGCCAGGCTGTATACTGAAAACAGGTTTTCGGAATCGAGCAGTGAATCTTCTTAAATAACGATGTTTATCGAATGTAATAGTAAATAAAACATGTGTACTTTAGTGATAAATGCAAGATGAGCCCGAAGTTCTCTTGCCATTAAAACACAGCTGAACAAGCCAGCTGTAAATTAACATGTAGCATAACTTACCATAATAATGTATGCAATTATTGAGAGCTAATCATACTTTGTAGGATCATCACTGTTCACACAAAATTTTCTTGCGAGTCTTGTTCCACTAAGCAGCGGTGTTCTTAATATTAATTACAGTGTATTAATTTTAAAAACAGTATTCCATTAGTCTCAGTGACCGACACCACGCCCATGATCCACTGGCTGAACATCTGATGCATATGGCACAACAGCGGAATAGTTTTTAGGAGTTTTAACGGTTGATCTAAAAACAAAGCCCTTGTGACGATTTACTTCCATTATGGAACTGATGCGGATCTGCTAAACACTGGCTTTTCTAAATGATGTGAAGTTTTACAGTATAGACTTCATTTGCACACCAGTCTCTATTTGTACAGACATTTGACTTTACATGATGCTGAACAAAACTAACTGATTGTTTGCTTTACGTGCCAGTCAGACGCCTTCCTGGGCGTTGCTCTTACAATGAAAGTTGTGCTAAGCGATAGACAATGAATAAATGAATTAAAATATGCACGAAATCAAAAGGGTGCAAGTACTTTTTTCTGGGGGCAAAAGGTGACTGTTGTACATTCTCCAGACCCTCTGCCCCCAGGCTAAAGGTCTGGCTAGGAGAGACTAAATGTTCATAGTTGTTATCAGTCGGTCCACTTTTTTACATCACCATAATTTTTTATGTATATCTGATCATTTGTTAATTAAGCATTGTGCATTTCTGTTGTGCAAAATTCTGTCTATTGATTGTTTTTGTCTCATGCACACTTGTTGATCTACGGTTGTTCTTCAACCAGCTGGAAAGATCCGAACAACGATTTTAAGAGGACTCTGAAACTTACAGGAGTTCCTACTCTCCTCCGCTATGGGACAGTGAGTATTCTTCCTTATCAGGGTTCTGCAATAAAAGCAGGAATAAGTGCTGTTATTTTAGCCTTCTGTGTGATTTTAATATTATGAATAATGATACTGTTGTGTTTAGAAATGATGATGGTTATTATACACTTTCTGTAGCCGCAGAAGCTGGTGGAGGAGCAGTGTTTCAATCCAAACCTGGTGCGCTTGATGTTCACTGAAGATTAATTCCCTCATGCTGGTGTGTTCACCATGAGATGAAGGGCAGAATTTTTATTTTTTATTATATTTTTTTTTTGTAAATGGCAGTTTGTGCTCAGCAAATCACAAGAAAATACAATTGTGCTATGGTTTTAGATGTAAGAAATCTCAATTTTTGCTGAACAGTAATTGCTTAAAAAATAAAACAAAATGCTTGTGAATTTGTCATACACATTTCATGATTATTTTTATTGATTTTTGCTATTTTTTATCACAGTTTTCTTTTTGCCATGTATGTTACATTCTGTAAATCTTTCTTTGTTTTATTACATTACCAAACATGAAATATAGTGAAAAAGAAACATACTGTGTTTAGTTTGTTACATGTTCACAATTCAGTGAAAAGCAGGTTTTTTAATTATTAAGGAAAAGAAGCTGTCCAAACCTGCCTGGCCCTATGGGAATAAGTAATTGCCCCTGAACATAATAACTGGTTGTGCTACCCATGGTGACAACAACTTCAATCAAGCGTTTGCAATAACTGACAATGAGTCTTTTACATTGCTATGGGGGAATGTTGGCCTACTTTCCTGTGCAGAATTGTTTTAATTCAGCCACATTGCAGGGTTTTCAAGCATTTTGAGCAATGGCGGTAATTCTGGACTTTGACCCGGCCATTCCAACCTCTTAAATACAAGTTGAATAAGTTTTTTAGCCAATAAGAGGTAAGCTTGCTGGTGTGTTTCGCCTAATTGGCTGGACATTCTCCATCAGGATTTTCTGGAGCACAGAACTCATGGTTCCATCTATTATGGCAAGTTAACCAGGTCACAGACCATCACACTACCCCTAAATTGTGTGATGTTCTTTTGAATGAAATATTGTGTTAGTTTTATGAGTGATGAAACTGGATGAACACTTTCCAAACATTTAAACTTTCATCAGTTCATAAGTCTGCCCAAAAGTCTTTGGGATAATCAAAATGTTTTTCTGAAAATGTGAGACGAGCCTTTATGTTCTTTTTGGTCAGCAGTGGCTTTTACCTTGGAACTCCCCCATGGATTTTTGTGGGGCCTGCAGGTCTTTAGATTTTGTTCTGTGTTCTTTTATGAGCTCCTGGATGTGTCGCTCTTTGAGTAATTCTGTTAGGCCAGCCACTCCTGAGAACGTTCGCCGATTTTTCCAAGTTTTCTCAATTTGTGAATAATGCCTTTCACCATGGTTCGATGGAGTCCCAAAGCCTTACAAAGGCTTTCTAACGTTTTCCAGACAGATAAATGTCATAAATTGTTCTTGAATTTAGATTGTGGTCTGATTTTGAAATCTTTTACAATGCTTCACTTTGTAAGATGTTATTTAAGTGATTTCTTTGATTTAATCAAACCTGTGTGAAATTTACTCAGCTGTCTAAAAATTGTGGTTAATTACAGTTCATTAAATATTTAGCATGGTGGGGGCAATTACGTTTTTTTACATTGGGCAGGTTTAAACAGCTTTTTTTTCCTGTTTAATAAATACAGTCATTTAAAAACTGCATTTTGTATTTACTCTGATTATCTTTGAGTAATTAAACATTTTTTTTAACTTAATTATTTAAGTGTGACAAATACAGGTGCATGTCAATCAATTAGAATGTTGTGGAAAAGTTAATTTATTTCAGTAATTCAACTCAAATTGTGGAACTTGTGTAGTAAATAAATTTAATGCACACAGACTGAAGTGCTTTAAGTCTTTGGTTCTTTTAATTGTGATGATTTTGGCCACATTTAACAAAAACCCACAAATTCACTCTCAACAAATTAGAATACAGTACTTCGTAAGACCAAAAATGTCATGGGTTTGATTCCTACCCAGGGTCTTTCTGTACAGAGTTTGCATGCTCTCCCTGTTCCTGTGCAGGTTCCTCCCCCCCCCCCCCATGCAATTGGGTGTAAATAAATTGGTTACTCCTAATTGTCCATAGGAGTAAATGTATGTGTAATTGGTTGTCTGTCATTAAGTGTTAGTTCTGTGATTAACTACCGATTTTCCAGGCTGTATCCCACCTAACACTCTAAGTTAGCTGGGATAGACTCCAGCGCCTGTGTGACCCTGAACAGGATAAGTGCTAGACAATAAATGAATATATGAAATAAATATGCAAGAAATCAAAAATGAGCAAATACTTTTTTCTGAAGGCAAATGGTGACTGCTGGGTGTAGATATTTAGCTCTGCAATCAGCAAAGAAATGTTTAAACGTAGCTATATTAACTAATCAAGAAACCCATGTCTCAAAGGAGGCCATCTATCCCTTGCTAGTTACAGTATTTCATTCAGGTTCAGTCTATGACAGAATGCAGTAAATGAACAATAATTGCTTGATGTACTTAATTTATTAAGTGTTAAATAAACAGGATGCTCAATAAACAGAATGCATTAATTTAATTACTCAGCTTTAAATCCAGTGAATTAATAAAATTCACAATAAAAATGTCAAATAGAATTATAGGGAGCGGTTCTGTAACAACACGGTGATGCTACCTCACAGCCACAGGGTCCACAGTTGGATTCCGTGTTTGGGATACTATCTGCTTCACATGTTCTGTCTTTATTTATTAGGTTGTAAATATTGTAATCGTACGCGAAGTAATGTAATAATATTTTTTCCTACTGAATGGGAGTCTATGGCAGCATCCATTTTTTTCTGAGTCAAAAGTTATGATATTTGGCATGCCAAGAGAAAACAATATGATATGATACCATACCAACTTTGAAGTTTTTAGGACCAACGAGTCAAAAGTTATTTAATATAAAAGGGTTAGGAAATATTGAAATAAAATACGTCACTATTAAGGTCCACTATGCCGTCACAGCGTCACCATGGCAACTTCACACACACACACACACAAACAAACGGAAGATGCTGCATCATGGAATGAACTAACAAAACAAACAGGAAGTAAATCAGCTTTTCATTTAGCTGCTCTGTGCTTGTGCACAATGTAATATTTTATGATTAATTCTAAACCTCCTATTTTGTATATTTCTCTTTAGATTTCTTGATCATGTGATGATTTTGAATAGGAATGAGCCACGAGTATACGCGCGTGGTGAAGTTGCCACTTCATTAATTCTGAAAATCGGAGATCTGCTCGTGCAGACCAGCGCGAGCATGATCTCTGTGTTGCCAGATTGATGGCAACGCCTCATCGTGTGATTTGTTGATTATCACTAGTTCAACAAATTCCCAATTATTCCCAATTCAATCCCAATTACTGGTGTTAAAATGAATTAAAATATTTATATGAATTTGGATTTTCTCTTTAGATTCTTGATCATATGATGAATATGAATTGACACTGGCCAAAGAATCAGAAGCAAGATATTAATTTCTGTGTGTTTTATGCTTTATGTAAATTGTTTATTATTACAAAGGCTACAATTTGGGCTTGACCCCGTTAATTGCTGCTTGTTATACTTTATAGCTTTTATAATAATCTTCACTCTTCTGGAAAGACTATTCTTAGTCAGATATAAGATGTTACAGCTGTTAAAGCTGATGCCTACTTATAAACGCCAATTCAAAGGTTCAAAGTGAAAAGATTGGCTTTCTTTAAGAAACATTACAGATATGGTTAGAAGTTTATAACCCGCATAAATTTGTACTATATGTACAAGCCTGGCTAAACAAAACAAACAAACTACATTTTGCTGTAGTTTAATTGTGAGAAGACTGCGATACCAGTCTTTACCAGTAGGTGTCACCTGTGCAACGTATATTGAATAGGGCGGTTGCGGCGCCGTTGCTGGAGGAGAAGCAAAAAGCGGAGCGCATTCCTGAGCAGCACTCAGTGTGTCGAGTGCTCATGCTGAACGCGGCGCCGAAGGTCGGTGTGTGCGCTTTAAAACCGGATAAATAAAGGGCTCTACAGCGGTTCGACTTCTGTCAAAGCTGTCGTGGTTTTATTTCGTGCTAGTGGGTTGACCGACGGATTAAAAATCGTCCGCCACAGTCCATAGCAACGATGTCGGAGTTCCTGGTAAGTCTGCTTGGAGAGCAGCTCGTCACCGGAGAGAAAGCCGAGGTAGACGTGCACGCGCTGGGCAGTGGGCTCGCGCTCGTCGGCCTCTACTTCGGTTGTAGCGTGAACGCGCCGTGCCGCCAGTTCAACAGCAGCCTGGCAGACTTCTACTGCCACTTCAAAACATCCTCCGAGCACAAGGACAAACTGGAAATTGTCTTCATCTCCTCGGATCAGGACCAGAAACACTGGCAGGACTTCTTGCAGGAGATGCAATGGCCGGCGTTGCCTTTTAAAGACAGACACAAAAAGGTCAGTATTAGAGCAGCGCGCGCTGATTACTGCTTCAACAAACTGAATTAACACCACGTTATTTCTGTTAAACACCACAGGAGTGTAGTAATATATTCTTTATTTATTTTCACGGGATGTTGTCACCGTGTCAGCTCGCACATCTTTGGCATTTGTATGAATTTAACGTTAATACGGATTTGATGTCTAGATTACTTCATGTATATTCACTAATTCTTACCGAACTAATCAAACCGATTTCTGGTTGTCGGTATTGTTTCCCAAATGCATAAATTATTAGTGCCTATTGATACACAAGGTCTATAATGGTTAATGAGCACAAGGCATCTAAGGCGAGGAAGAGAATTTTTATCTACTTATTTCGTTTAGCTTTCTTTCCGGTCACAACACCGTACAACACTGACTATTTATTTAAAGATAAACTGTGCTTAAGAGAAATCCCATAATTGTTCAGGGCCTGGATTTAGGAACGTGAAAAAAAAACCCTAGACAGAAAGTCCTCATTTTCTGCCCTTAATCTCAGAATTAAACTAGTCTAATAAACCTAAACCCTTCCACAAAACATACACAATACTGGCAACTTTGTGTGCTATTATTAAGCTATCAGTTGAAACTGCTTTAAACACCATCTTTATAACAGCACAGTGTCATTTATTTATAATACTTAATAATGGTAAGACTAGACCACATCAGGGCTATCAGTTGAAACTGCTTTAAACACCATCTTTATAACAGCACAGTGTCATTTATTTATAATACTTAATAATGGTAAGACTAGACCACATCAGGGTTATTTTTCTAACGCATCTTCAGAGTTACCTATTTAGAGATATTTATAAAAATGAGACCTTGTGCTAGCCTTGAAATCATTTGGAAAGAATGCCTTTTAATTACAGGACATTTGTTATTCCACTCTTAAACACTAAAATGTGCTATTTTCTAGTGTTAACAGATTTGCTTCTTCAGTAACTGCTTTACATTTTTTCAAATGAAACAAACTAAACTATCCACTCATTATCATAGATTTAACGCTGTTTCTGTACGTCTGACTGCCAAATCCTGCAAATGTCAACGTAAGAAGACATTGTATAAAAATCATGGTTCTCGCTGACGGGCCAGATTCTCTTCATGCTAATTGTAAGATATCATAAAGGGAACAGGATTATTTTGCAAATACGGACATGATACGGTCACAAGTCTTGGTTTATGAAATTTCTTATTGTTATTCACTTTGACCACATACAGTGCAACCAACAACATTCTCTCAATTCCCAAAAAATGTTCATACCCTTAAAGTCTCTACATAGAGAAACTAACACTTTTAGGAAAACATACTTTTATTTACACTTGCTTTATATTCTCAATACTTTTCTGATATCCTGGTAGAATACTTTTGACAGAAGAAGGTGGTATTGCAAGGCTGTGGTGTAGCAGGAAAAGATCATAAAGATTATTTAAGATATGCATTTGGAATACATTTAAATTACACGCACAAGACCAGCCGTGTTAACACGCGTTTATTGTGGGAAGGAGAACAGTGTCTGTGTTTGCATAGCAACATGGAAATGATCATCACATTAAGGATATACTGTAAATAAAGTTAGAATTTGCTAGCAGGTATGTAAGGAGAATGTATGGGCAGACTACTGTGTGTGTATATACTATTATGCATTACATACATTATACTGTCTTCATGTTTGATTCAGTGTATACAGCCATTAGTATATTGCCATATCCCTGGTATTAAGATTGTATTAAATTTTATCTGTAGCACTTAATAAGCTTTGCCACAAAAGCAACTTCACAGCAAGGTATGAGGCAGAACTGCCAGAGCCGATATTTTACTTTCATATCATCTCCCCATTTGCACGTCCTGGTGCTTTCTGGCTGGATAATTATGATGGCTTTATGATTTGTATACCCTGTGTTAGAACATGCATCTGGATTGTGTTGTGATTTGCACCGCTGCTGGTATCAGTTTTAGTGTGTTGTGTGAGCTCCACCTCTTTCTGCAAGTGTTTACATGTTTGTTTTTACCGACACACGTCAGCTGTGCGGTTAATAAAGCGCAGCCGTCTTCCATATGAATGCATTTCTGTGTTTGGGTCAGTAAAGGCTAAGTGGTTGCACTGGAATGAGGAATGTGGAATTCAGCGTGTGCGCGCGTGTGTGCGTGTTTTTTAAACGATCTGCTCTTACACAATGCAAATTGGATTAGTCCTGCGTTCCTTCCTGACAGCTAATCGATCAGAGAAAGATCTGTTTGGGAGTTTAATTCCCACTGCCTTTTTCAGGAGATTTCATCTAGAAGGCGAGAACCCGTGATCGTTCTGCTAACTCTCTGCTCACACTGTGATGAAAAACATCTTCCAAATGCTGTAGATATGTGCAATGCCTTTGGCCCCATGTAACGATTGCATTTTCTACTGCTCCTTTGGGCTGCATCGAGTTTCTGGAGCATGGCATTGGGATGGATAGGTGATTTAAAAAAAAAAAAAAGTATTTATTTATTTTTAACTTGTTTTATCGCTGTAGTATATTATCTGGCATTTTATTTAAGCTGCTGAATGCTATTTGGTTGCTTACCTTTTCATGCTGATGTTTACATCGGCATTGTGATTGTTGGGATTTTTCATTCTGTTAAATAAGTTTGGTTGTGTTTACAGTATTCCGGTGTTTGTCAGACATTCTGTCTTGATTCTGAGATATTAAATCTAGATTATTAAATGTTACACACTGCATGGTTTTGTTTGAAATCCGCATATTTCAAAATGTAAATAAGGCATGCTTCTCTGTTCTGGGTGCTAGCCCTCAGTCATCGCGCCAAAACGTTTCAAGTTGTCTCCACCAGAGCTTTCAAAATGTCTCCGTTTGTAAAGAACAACTTAAAACACATTTATTTCTTCAGCACTTTGGCAAACACTCCTTGCCTTTTCTGTCTCTTTTTCAATGCATTATTGGATCTGTTTTTGACTGTCATTTTGTTTATTGGTTTGTTTTTTGTTTATTTCTGTTTGTTAGTGTTTCAATCTGTGTCTGTTAGCTTGGAATGTAAAGTGTCCTTGAGCTGTGGAAAGATGCTATATAAATAATAATTATACTTCTTGTTGTTGTTATATTTATTATTATGCAGGAATGAGGGTAAAATTCACACCCATATTTTTGCCTGTATGAGTTCTATTGCAGTCGTATTGAAACCTGACCTGATTTCTGTGGACTTGGGCTCAGTGGCAGCTGTAGGTTTGTGTTACAGTATGAAAGCCCCATTGCGCTCCTGAGAGCTTTATAGCAGCATGATTGATGAATCCCATGCCCTTATTTGGTCAGTGTTGCCGCCTCAATTGTAAGATTGCAGAACGGCGTAATTAATGTGTTAATCTATGTTCTTGGCTTTACTGGAATGCTGTATGTATTCTGACTTAGTATGGTGATTGCCTGCTGTGTTGGACTGTGTTAAGACCTCAGACTTGCCTCTATAAGTCAATCTCCTCTTCTTCTTGATCTCAGACCAAGCCCTCACTTTTTCCTCTGACATCAGATGCAGATTTATGTAGTCGTGAGTTTCCATAAGAGACCTATCAGTATCCTGAGTGAACAGGACGCAGATTCATTACGAACCGCATAAAACGAATGTGGTTTTATTCTAGGTACTGCCTTTTGCACCATAGCCGCTATTTGCTAATATCATCAGAGCTCTTAAACGCATCCACCCAATCATTTTTCAGTAATTCAGTATGTTTACTTTTTTCTGCTTGCATTATGGCACAGAGTAAAGCGGTCGGGGATGACCGAGTAATGCTGCTGTTCTGTCCAGCATCAGTGTCAGCCTCCCCCCAACAAAGTATATGAAAGGAAGCAGTCGTCTGGACCGTATTGTGGGAGGCTGTCATTGCCTTACAAGGAGATGCTACAGGGAGAGCAGATCGTAAATCAGCCGTGGCCTCGAATCCCCTCATAGCCTGGATCTGCCAGCAGTGTGAAGCAAATGGCAGATTGGCTGGGTGGAGAGTAAGCGAGAGAGGGAGAAACACACACACACACAGCGACTCTGTGGGCACAGAGACGGCTGCTGGGAGCTTTTGAGCGGGTTAAGAGGTGCCTGTCATCAGGTTGAAAACAGCTGACATGTATTCATCACATGACCTGGAGCTGTGCCTCATCAGCCGCTTTGACATCAGCATGTGGAGCTGCAAACTGGTCTTCCCTACACGCAATAGCATGCACTCACTTATCTGTGGTGCCGAGTTTGCCTTTTGGCAGGGACTACTTGTTGTGTTGTAGCTGTTGGCTATAGCTTGGGGTGTTAAAAAGAAAAGGAATTCCTCCTGAATGTTGCCTGGATAAATCGCTTTTCAGTTTCATATTTGTCACACTGTGCCGTATGTTCAAGACCCAAGGTCCCTTATTAATAAAATAATAATAATAATTATGCTACAGGGCGGCACGGTGACAGAGGGGTTAGTACTCCTACCTCACAGCAAGAAGGTCATGGGTTTGATTCCTGCCCAGCGTCATTCTGTGTGGAGTTTGCACATTATCCCCGTGCTTACGCGGGTTTTCCCTGGGTACTCCGGATTCCTCCCGCCTCCAAACACATGCAATTGGGCATGCGTTAATTGGTTACTCTAAATTGTCCATAGGAGTTAATGTATGTGTGAATGGTTGTCTGTCTCTAAGTGTTAGCCCTGCGATTAACTGGCGATTGTCCAGGGTGTACCCCGCCTCACGCCCTAAGATAGCTGGGATAGACTCCGGGATCCTGTGACCCTGAACAGGATATAGACAATGAATGAGTGAATGAATGAATGAACAAATGAATAATTATATTATAATGGATAAGATGTGTGAGAGAAGTACTGTAAAAAGGCTTAAAGTTGAAAGCAGAGTTACAGTTTGATGTTGTAAACATTCCAGACAGTATCATATGACTGTTCAAACATATCATACATGGTGTGGTGCTGGTTAGTTTAGACACGACTTGGTTTTTTTTTTAAATGTTTTTTTTAATGTTCACACTTTAACCAGCCACCAAAAAATACTATGTTAAGCAAGATTAATATTCTAATGGAAATTGTGTTATGTTGTAACAACAATTCTATCACCTGCTCAGCACTCTGACAACTAGATTTAGTAATTCAAGTTGTTCATTTGACCTGGGCATTGTTGCCAAATCAGTTAGAAGGTGTGTGTGCGCCTGCGTGCATGCATGCGCGCGCGAGAATGGACACCTGCTGAGCACTGATTCCCAAACTTATCTGCTCCTGGCTACACTTCACTCAGATTCGTTCGGCACGGTCAATGTCCCCATCTAAATGAAATTACTGTAACTTTGTGAGCAGAGACAGCTGGAGTGTGCCCATGCCATGTCTGTAAGGATGGCGCGAGATGTCCTCTTTGTGCTTTGGTTTACTTGCTCAAATCTCCTGGGGAGAGGGCTGCTGTCTGCTGGCTGTGCTGGGAAACTTAAACAAAAGCTGTCAGGCTGCGACCTCGGGCAAAATGAGAACGGCTTGGAATTTAGTTGAGGTAAAAAGTTTGAGGTTACTTTAAAACAGATGAGATTCCTTTTAATGCCACAGCAGTCAGATAGTTTCAATCACAGATTAGAATATTTACACTATTTAAATTTTTTTTATTATACTTTGTTAATCCCCAGGGGGAAATTGGGTTGTTTTTGCATATCCCATCTTATTAGGAAGTTGGGGGCAGAGCGCATGGTCAGTCAGAGTGTGTGGCACCCCTGGAGCAAGTGGGGTTAAGGGCATTACTCATGGGCCCAATAGTGGTAACTTGCCAGTTCCGGGTGTCACGCTGGCTTTTGGTGAGGGATGAAATCCCGTTCGGCACTCATAGACCCAAGCGCAGGCTGTGGTGAACAATAATCTTTATTGCGGATGACAAGCACCAAGCAGGAGATCAACGTGTTACGTTCAGTCAACGAACTACCCTGAGGCGTTCTCAGTGAGTTCTATTTAACTTGTCCCGTGCAATTACTTTAGACAAACTGCAGGTGTTTGCGATTAACCCAAATGACTAAACACGAACGGGCCTTCAACGTGCGTGCTTGAACTGAGAGCGTGACATCCAGTGTGCGTGTGTGTGAACAGGGACACAAACAAACATAAATACTCAGTGTGCGTGTGTGCAAACAGTGACAAAACCCTAAACATGAACATAAACACGCGCGCTGTCCTTCGTGTATGTTACACCGGGGCTCAAACCTCAACCCTATGATCACTGACCCAAAGTTGTAACTGTAGAACAACATTCTCTTCAGGATTTAACAATTTTGCGATAAAATGGAGGAAAAATCAAAGTTCATGAAGAGGCTTTCAGTTATTTTAAATTACAGCAGTCATGTGACCTTTAACAGATGTGGGTGAACTATGTTCCTTCTCTGTGCCTAACGCACTGCTGATTACCTGGATCAGGCATGTTCAATCAGAAGCTAGCGGATATTATTTGAGATGACGGTAATGTGGGAGGAAGACCCTGCCACAACTCTATTTCGTGCTCAGTAACTCCATGATGGCTCCCCAGCCCGAATCCTTGCTTAACACACCCTTGTGCACGTTGTGTCTTTTTGGTTTCTTTTATTTTAGTTCTCGATTAGATATGGCTTTGTTGTTCTGTGTTCTCTAAATACCCTTATTAAACCACATCTCAAAAGGATTTATGACTAAGCTGAGGTTAGATGTACAGAAAAATAACTGCCGTGTGTGTGCGGCGGGATTCTGTGCTGGGTAGAACTCATTCACACACACACACACACACACACACAGGGAAAATGAGTGTTAACATGTGCATGGGTTCTGTGTGTAGCTTCCTATAGACAAATTTGGAATAAGTTTTATCTGCATCTCGTTTGAATGATTAATGATTTTTGATCCTTCCTGAATATGGCAATAATGAATACTTCATTAAAACCTGTCTTTTAAACTAACAATAATCATTATTAATTAGTAAGACTAACTAAAACAGCATATTTTGTCATTATTAATTTTTTGGTTAACTACACAGATTCCGTCTCCTTTCGTCTCCTGTGTAGATTAAATGCTATTTCAACATCTATGCTGTTGGTTTCCCTCACAGTAAAACAAATAAACTATTCCCTTACGGCTTTAGAGTTCACAGCGACATTGAGGTCATTTGCAGTATTTTCTTAATGAAACCTTTATTTGCTCATTCTTAAAGAAGAGACACAGAGCGGTGGTACGTTTGGGTCAATGTATCACAGACGCCTGTCTGCCTCTGTAGTGTAACATGGTACAAACATAATCACTGTGTGCCAGCAGCTAGATGCCTGGTATGTTTGTATCAGAGCCATAAAACCTGCATTGAATAGTTTGTAATAAGAGATTTGAGTAATCGGTCATGTAGGTCTGAATGTTTACTTCAAAATGATGTGAAAACCATTCTAACCACTATAATAATACACTTAACACAATAATTTACAATTTGTAGGTGACTTTTTGTTTCAGCAGTGCTGTATGCGTGTTTATGTTAGTCATGAATATTTGTGATTCACGCCTGGCGAGACCAAAGACACTCCCCCACTAAGGGAATCTTCCCCTATCAAGTTGGAATGCTGTGAAAAGACTTGCATTGTTCTTCACTTTGTTCCTCACACAAAGCCTAACGATTTAGCATGTGACTAGCGCTGGGGGTTTGGCTACCGCACCGCATTAAAGATAATGAGTAAAACTTGAGGTGACTGCACCTCTGCTTGGTTTCATATAGATTACATAAACGGAGAATACTTGTGTTCGATTTGACTTACAGCATTTAAAAATAGACATTCTAAACTTTCCGTAGACGTATGTTTTATGTTTGTGTGACAATTATTCAGTAAGCTAACAGAGGCAAGGCATGCCGTTTTTATTTTTTAATTGGTGAAACGCACGATATATTGTTTTTATACAAAAGTAAAAGTAAGATACACTTCAAAGTTTTGATTGGTGTATAACACTTATCTATATGATTTAAATCGAAGGAGTATTTTTGTGTTTATTACACTGATGTAAAAAAAAAATAGAAATAAAAGCGAGATCTAGCTAAGATATGCTGTTGAAGGAATATCTGTAGTATTATAGCTGATGTAAAACAAGCCTGTAACAAGAATTCTGCCAAAAGATCACTGTGGTATGATGGGAATAAAACACGTCTCGCAAATCACTCATTCTCTCCATTCGATACAAATACAGTGATCTTTTTAACCCGGAATATGCATGCCGGCTGGTCTTTAACCTGGCCACATGGTGGGAAAACACTGTTCAATCTTAACAATGTTTAGCCAGATGTGTGTTAATGGATAAAGAATTAAAACGGCATGGCTTTATAAGACCATATTGTTCTGAAGTGTTTCTAATAGCTTCCCTTTGCTCCTTAATCATAAATTGCTTCAAAGTGGTTAGTGGACGACCTCCTGATTACAGACGGACTAATGCCGCAGTGGCACTGTTTCTTCTGCAGTGTATTTAAAATCTTTCTTAAGCAAATTGCAGCAGTTTTTCCAAATCAATACCATAGTTTTACTGTCTTTGAAGCATGTAAAGCTAGTCAAGAAAAGTCAAGTCAATAAGCTTTATTGTTGACATTTCTACTATGTATAGGTGATGCAATACACATTGAAACAAAACAGCGTTTCGACCAGGACCTTGGCGCTACATAGAACAACAAAGAGCTACATAAACACAAACAACACAGAGCTACGTACTACAAAAGTGCAGACAGTGCAAAACAAACAGTACAATATAATACGCCACAGGACAGACACATACGACATAGCGCCAGCCGTAGTGCAAAATGTTGCATTGTACAAATAAGGACTGCAGCAGTGAGTATTAAAAACAGCAGCATTATTATCAGCAACAGAATTTAAGTGACTAGTATGTAACAGTAGCAGCATTGAAGAAAAACAGTACATAGTGAAATAAAGCCTAATAAAATCCAAGATCATGGTGCTACAAAAACCACAGAATTTATTGCATTACACACTCTTACAGGATGACTTAAAAATGCATGTGTGCACAAGTGCAAAAAGGCAAGACCGTGAGCATTACAGAACAGTGCATTAACTTGCAGGACACACTGCAGCACTGACCAGTACACAGGTTTTTAATGATAAAGTGCTTCTCTTAATATTATAAAACCTACTGGAGGGACCAAACTATACCCAATGGACAAAAGTATTGGGACAGCTGACCATATTTTTATTATAGGAATAAGAGTGAGACTAAATGTGGAATAGAATGTTCAAAAAACACATATGGATGTTATCCATATGTGTTTTTTGAACA
>JAOUQX010000041.1:4593336-4604633 GCA_028566295.1 Liobagrus marginatus | reverse complement strand
ATAATAATAATAATAATAATAATAATAATGGTGATAATAATAATAAAAAATAACACTTGGGGAACTCGTTTTAATGATAAATTATGACCTATTTTAAATGAGATGAATTCGCATTGTATCTTCTGATCTCGTAGTCTGATTTTTAATCCTGAAGCCGCAACATCAGCATCGCGGAACGCAGTTTTTAAATCCCAAACTAAACCACGTGGCGTTGACCTCTTATTAATTTTATTCTATAAATCATCAACTGAAAGATACACAGTGGCGTATGATTAGCGTGAATGGGGATCTGGTTATTCATTGTCAAAAGGCATAAAGCAGCGTCTCCCTCTCAGCTGTAAATTACTGCGTGTGTGTAAATGTGTGTCGGTGTATGTGAGTGTGTGCGAGTTTCACACTCCAAATAAGACAGGCCGGAAAGATTTGTTACAACGTGTTTACTACTGCTAATCCTTCATTTGTCTGGTTTGAAGAAGGTAAGTGTTCCCTCGGTTACAGCAGTTTGTATTGCGAGTGTTCCTGTTTGCTTCTGCTTCGTCGCTGTTTCGCGCTTTTACAGTTTACGGTCACAGTATTTATGCACGCAATCTTTCATTAACAACTCGTAAATGTATTTTAGCGTCAAACAGAAGGACATGTCAGTGCGCGGAATATGATATTTTAATCTTTGCCATTTTACATTCTTTTTCGCTTCAGTGTTGTTCAGATTGATAACACACTAAACAGTAGAACTCAATTAACGGCGTGTTAATTCACTCGCTATTTATCTTGAAATGATCTCAACATTCTTAAACAACAAGGTTTTAGTGTGTGTTGCAGAATGGGCTATTTTTTTTTAAAACATGCAAGTAACACTTAACATCTAATTCAGTAAAAGTATTACTTAAACTGCCAAGCGGCGCAGATGATTTAGAATTATGTTATTGTAATTTCCAAAAGTTTTCATAATGCCAAGCCGTTATCGTGCTACGAAAAAGCGCTCATTTTTTCACATGTATACTTTTGCTGTTTGTGCAATGTAGTCTATATTATAAAAAATCACGAAGGTATTATTTTATTTTTTAAGCACTACCAAACACACAGATAATTTGGCTGTAAGCGGATAAATTCTCACTGTATGTAAAAAAAACAATTTAATGTCCTTTTTTAATAAAATCCCATCAGAGTGAATTGTGTTTATCCAATTAAATCTGTGGGCCTTTGGAAGTAATTACAACTCACTCAAAGCGATGATTAACGATTGTTTATTAGAGTGATTAACAATCATGTGTGAGCTCTTACTCTTTAAACCTCGAAACTGGCAAAGCTTTTACAGAGACAGAGAGAGAAAGGGAACGGTGTAGCGTTTACACTGACCCACGCGCTTTACTGTTCTATTTTAGAACTTTTTTAGTATTACTGTATTATAGACTATTTAGATCTATTTTACAGCGCTTTTATTATTACCTACTCGTTAAAAAATCGTTTCCTTGAATGAATATAAACACGAATATTAACATTTTTATATAAAAAAAGATACAAATAAAACACTTTCTTTGTTTTTTTGTGCCAACACTCGCAGTGAGGACCCATGGCGAGCCGCGCGCATGATCAAGGGCTACATGCAACAGCACAACATTCCGCAGCGCGAGGTGGTCGACGTCACCGGCCTCAACCAATCACATCTCTCTCAGCACCTGAACAAGGGCACGCCCATGAAGACGCAGAAGCGCGCGGCTCTGTACACCTGGTACGTCAGGAAACAGCGCGAGATTCTGCGACGTAAGTTTAGTCAGATTGTACTAAACCCAATGAACTTTAGCATATACATCTTTTTGTTTGTATATTGAATTATAACATAGTATAATATGAATAATTTACATTTGCCTGGTCTTACCAAATTGATAGTGGTTTGCAATAAATAAAAGCTTATTTTATTGCTCAAAACTGTAAATTATGACATTTACTCACTTCTGGCTCATTGGGCTGAATCATGTGATAATTCAATTTAAGTAGGTTAGACCGGCCATCAGGAGCAGACTTAGTGATTTGTAGGCCCTAAGAGATTCCAGGTATGAGGCCACAACAGTCATAGTTTGAACTTAAAGCACTCTTTTTCTATAAATATATTTTTTATATTCATTTATTTTCTATATTTGTAAATAAACTGCATGTTAAAAATATCTGTAACCTGAAACTTTTATTTCTCAATGTAAAATTTGAATTGACAAATAAAAAAACTAACTGATATATAATTCATATAGGCTTCTTGGTATTTGTCAGGGGGCCCCAAGAAGCTGCTTACCTTGTTTACCTTGCTTGTTGGTTAAGTCCACCCCTGCTGGCCACGCTATATACACTTCAGTATCCATTCACTCAGAAACGACCTAAAACCCCAAACTGTTTTTTGTAATAGCACAAGATACGTGTCCATAAAAACACATTTTTTTTCCCTTCAACAGAATTCAACCAAGCAACACAAGGTTCGGGCACTAGTATGACAGACAAAGTCAGTCAGGATCAGCTACTCCTTCTTTTCCCAGAGTTCAGTCAGCCTGGACCGGGCATGGGGCAATCTGGAGACGATGCTAGCACTGAACCTGCCCTTAAGAAACTCAGACGCAACCGCTTCAAGTGGGGGCCTGCATCCCAGCAGATCCTCTACCAGGCCTATGATCGGCAGAAAAACCCAAGCAAAGAAGAGCGGGAGGCTCTGGTAGAAGAATGCAACAGGTACTGCTTCATCTATCATATTGCATGTATCATTACAATATGTAATATCATCTTACACACTTTTTAATATGTTTGTTTACGTAAATGATGAATAATTGCATTGACTAAATATTTTTGTCCCCATTTAGGGCAGAATGTCTCCAGAGAGGTGTGTCCCCATCTAAAGCCCAAGGTCTGGGTACCAATTTAGTCACAGAAGTGCGTGTTTACAATTGGTTTGCCAATCGGCGCAAAGAGGAAGCCTTCAGGCAGAAGTTAGCTATGGATGCTTATGGAGGGCAAAGCATCAACAACCTCCTCACACACAGCTCACCACACCATTCCCAGGCCAGCACCTCCCCACCAAGCAAGTTGCAAGGTGACGCTAAAAAATATACACTTACCTTCAGTTAGACTCATTTAAATCTCTTTGCTTAAGGCTTCAGTTGTGAATCTAGGTCAGGTTACAAAGGCAAGGCTGTTATCAGGGTTGCAGTGTTTGATAGCAATGTAGGTGGAAAAAAATGTCATTAGAACTCCAGTTCTGTGTGAAAGGAAAAATGTTAAAATAGACACATTAGGGTAAGAAGACATGGGATTAATTTTAGTTCACTCTACAAATGTTCTCAACCTTGTAAAAGGTGTTAATGACAATCCAGCTGTACCTGGAATCAGTACCAGGTTCAGTCTCAGGCCAAAAAACACAGGATAACATGGCAGTTGTATTGCTATCCCTGTAAAGTTGTCATTTTACTGCTGACACAGTTTCTGATTCATCTAAAAAAAAAAAAAAAAGGCAGTTACCCAGTTAGATTCATTGAACTAGCTTGAAAAAGCAACAAAACCCTTTGCATTAAAAGATCAGAAGAAGAGAGTGCTTGTTTTGCTTGAACATACTCTTAAATCTTGGGGACAAATGTTGGCTGTGTGCAGCTTGTTTGTTTGCGTATGGATTTTCCCTTCTACACACCTGACCAGTCAATGACCCCAGGTTGCAAGTGGAGACAGGGCCACGGGCTGGACTGTTAGGGTGGAAAGGGCGAGAAGCTAATGGGTGTTGCTTTCGTTTAAAGGAGCACTTTGCTTTAGTAAACTCTTTTTGACCGGGAGTTAGGGTGCTTACAAGGCATCCTGCTAGCCACATCAGATGTTTTTCTGTGTAAGAAGCCTGATCCGACAAGAATGGCTCAGCAGGCCGCTCTCATCATGTTGCTAAGACACAGTCTGTATTATGCATGCTTAATTGACAATTAAAATCCTCAGCTACTACATCTCCTAGACCTTTGATAAGGGGCTCCCCTGTGCAATACTCTCTTTACTCTCTCCTAGCAGGATGCCTCATTGTCCATGGTGTATTAGAAGTGACTGTAACCTAGGTTCATTTATCTCTGTTGGGGTAGGAGAGGGGATGCCAGAGCCCTCCTCCACCTTTATGAACTAGAGTATAGTGCTTGAAGCTGGGATAGGAGCAGAGCAGCAGGAGCTGTCCGCTAGTATTGGGTGTTTTTTGACCAGACAGGACTGATCACTCCTTCTGCTGTGGCAAAAGCTAGCTATGGATGAAATCCCCTTCTCAACCCATTTTCTCAAATCACATCAAACCTAGGTCAGAAGTAAAAGGTCACTGAAGGGTCAGTTGTCTTATTCCAGTTTTATTGACCTTGTATTGATCTTATGATGCTATTGATACGAACTAGGAGCTATGGAGCTATGTATTTATATAGCTGTAGTAGGCTGTTTTATACCTATAGTTTTTCAGTTCAAGTGAAACGTAGATTTATTTCTATATATATATTTCTACTCTGAACATACCGTATATACAATTAGCACCACATTTGAAACTATTATCTAATAAATTGAATCTGTTGTTCTCTTATCTGATCATTTCTAAATGAATAACATCCCTTCATCTGGTGGGCTAGAGAATAAAACATTAGATTTTATGGTGTAGTGTCCTTCTGGATGACCTTTGTACAGAACTCATAGGTTCAGCTGTCCCCACACTTATTGTGAAACCCACAGTCAGGCTGAAAGGACATGTACGTCCTGGAGAGACACGGGAGGTCTCTCATATGCAGCAGTATTCTAAAGACAATTGCCTGGGGTTGGGCACCAGGGCTTTGATATTACATGGGTCCCAGGGAGAACTGAAGCTTTTTAGCTCTGTGCTACCACTCCCATTCTGCACTCACTGCTTTCTGGATGCTGTATGTTTTTTTTTTAACTCACTATGACCTGTTCCACTCAGGTTTTAGATCAAGGAATTACCTTTAAAAAGGTTTATTACAAGTTTTGCAATGTGTACTGTGAACTGGGGTAGTTACCTGATGTTTTTCTCCTGCATTGCCCCGCGCTGTCGTGTGAAAGACCATATCCTACTTCCTTGTTGCCCCAGAAACAGAATGCTCCTGCTGGTCAGACTGGATCTAACATACAAACCAGGCTGGCAAAAAAGAGGGAAGAGAGAGAGAGAGACAGAGAGAGAGAGAGAGAGAGAGAGAGAGAGAGAGAGAGAGAGAGAGAGAGAGAGAGAGAGAGAGAGAACAGAAGTCTCTGCATCCTAGGTGAAAGGCAGACAAAGTCAGACAATGCCTATAGGGAATGGCCCCATCCTCCCCTGACATTTTTACAGGGTATAGGGCTATAAAATAAAGTCTGTTTATGGTGGTTGGTCTATTGTGTGGGCAGGGGCCTGTGGGCTCGATGGAGTGCTTTATTGTCCACTGTTGGTGTTTACAAGATGCTGTAGATCTGTGAGAGAGTTGGCTGAAAGCTGAAGTGGACAGACACAGGTTGTGCCTTCTGTAGAGAGACCCTTGTCTGGTGTCTAGGCAGTGAATTACATGATGGATGAAATGTGGTCATTGTCATTTATACATGTGTTTCATACCTCCATATCTATGACACTGTGCAGTATTTATTGCTTTGGGTAATGTGTGGTATTGTTTACGTGTTCTCTGTCAGTTGTAGGGTATGCGAAGATTATGATCTGCTTGTGATGTGTATTTTATGTAGTCAGTGTCTATGTCAGATTGATACTGAAACTTAAATGAGGTACTGCTTGCATGTCAACAGACGTATTTGACACTGGCATTGATTTTGTAATGTTTGCTTGGTCAGTATCAGAGTAGGCTGGAATTTGCAAACATCCACTGCACAAGAGATGTGTGAAATCCCTGTAAGGTGGACTCCCATGAGACCTTGAGGCCTTAACTACCAATCAAATTATTCTGTTATAAAACTTACATTTTGAGTTTGAAAATGTGTATTTTCTTAACTTAAAGTCAAATGAGAATGTTTAAGGTGTTCTGGGAAGCACAGGCTGCCTTGAGTATATGGTGTTATGAGCAACAGGATATGTGTACACTGGCCTTGACTCTATAGGGCATGTATCTGCCGTTGAGTTTGTTTGCTTTGCTCTAATCCGTCTGGGGCCTAAAGGCAGATATAAAGCTAATGTGAAAACACATTGAAAAGCCAAAAAGCTCAACTACCATATATATAGAATTGTGTGACACACATTCACCAAGAAAAATGCCAGAAACTAACTCTTTCTTTTACCTCAGCTGTCAGGTACAACCAGGGTCCCAGTGATGTCAGCTCCTCCAGCACTATCAATCACCACAGCATGACAAGCAGCCAGTCTGTATTGCAGCAGGTCTCTCCTGCACTGGACCCCAGCCATGGCCTGCTGTCACCTGACGCCAAGATGGTGAGCACACCTGGCCACTCCTGCCTCAGATAAGATAAGCCAAGGCCTACATTTGATAGAACAATACTACAGAGGGCCTCCGATAGCCGCAGCTATTGACTGCTGTGTAGCCCAACAAACACAGCATTGTTCCTTCACCTAAAGCTCCAGCAGACAGTAAGGTTTAGTCCACAGTATGCCATATGAGCATGACCATGGCTATGCCAATAAACTTAACAAAGAAACATTCTGTAGTTATTGATTATATGCCACGGAGGAAGAAGTAACGGGTGGAGCACTGCTTACTCTGACAAGTGGAATGACAGCGGCGCTCGATTAAGCTGGGGTGCTGCAGATGGAGAACACCTGACCCTTCCCTACTCTATCCAAATATTGAATTTTTAGCAAAACCCAGTCACCTTTAATATTCTAAAGTTCTATATTGTTTAATTCAGTCCTTTTCTGGGTCAAATTCATCGGCACTTTCTTGCATGAGGAGGAATGAAGGAGAAATAGCAATAGCTCATCTATGCATTGAGACAGTCTGAGAAAACACCTTCTCTGTGACCAATAGTCTATTTAAAAACACGTAGCCAATTAGATCCACGCTATTATTGACTTGAAATAGTACTGCAGAACCTAGGAATAAACCATTGGCGGCCTTAAACTGGTTAAAGGTTTAGGACTCGCTTGCACTAGAACACATTCCCTTTCCTACGGGTAGTTAGACAGCCTCTGACTAAATCGCTGTTTTTCCTATGCTAGATCTCAGTATCAAGTGGCGGTCTTCCACCAGTTAGCACCTTGACCAACATCCACAGCTCCCATCATGCTCACCAGCAAACACAGAACCTCATTATGCCCATCTCTGGAGTCATGGCCATTGCACAGGGTGAGTACCTCCAGATTTGGGGACATGATGGGCCAAGATTTTTTCTGGACTCAGTAGCAACTGTATTATTGTGTAACTTTGTGTACAGGTCTGAGCACATCGCAGGCACAGACTGTGCCAGTAATCAACAGTGTGGCAGGAAGCCTGGCCACCCTGCAGCCTGTGCAGTTCTCACAGCAGCTGCATAGCTCTCACCAACAGAGCCTCATGCAACAGTCCCACAGCCACATGAGTCAACAGCCCTTCATGGCCACAGTCACACACTCACATAGTAAGTGTGTTCTCGTCTCTTACATGTACACCCACAGTAGCTGCAGAATTCTTTTATTATGCATAAAGGAAAAAATTCTGATGGGATCTAAAAATTTCTTTTTCCTTAATTCTTAGTTCTTTAAAGTTATCCTTTAGAAGACTTGTTACAGATTAGTTTTGTTCTTAATCTTTCAGGTTATTCACTTTTTATCCTACTTTTTCCACCAAAATTGTCGCTGAAGAACAAACTTCTGATAAATATACCCTGTGAGAGGATACACGTCAATACCACTGTAGATAATAGTCAAGGATAGTTAGTTTATTAAAGTTGTCTACATTCTGTTTATTTACTCTATGCTTCTAAAAATAGTTTTAACTATTTAAAGTATCGCCCCAAGGCCTGAATGGAAAATGAAGGGTAGCATTTTGTTTCCAAAAGGAAAAATAATACTACACACCAATTTATTTGGGAAACATTCCTTTCAGTGTATCCACACAAGCAGGAGCCCCCACAGTATTCCCACTCATCACGATTTCCGTCTGCCATGGTAGTAACAGACAACAACAGCCTAAGCAGCCTCAGCTCCATGTCTTCAAGTAAACAGGTGAGTCACTTGCTCTGAGCTTTGCTTTTTTTCTCTCATTTCTTCTGCTGTAATATTTATTGTGTGTTCTGCATGCAGTGCCATATCATGTGTCCTCAGTCAGGCTTTTGGAGAGTTGAATATCCAGAAGCCTTCAAATGATTTTTTTTGTTTTGAAATGATAGAAAATGAAATGAGCAAATTCTTTTTTTGGCTAATTAATAATATAAATGACTATTATTATAGTATAATTCTATTAATTATTATAGTATATAGTAATGCAACACTAACATACCAAATGCAGAGTATCATTAAAAGACATGTTCATAATTAATGTCCACAGTGAGCAATATACTAATTCCAGCGAGTAGTTGTGTTCATTCTGATCATTTATTTAATTCCTGTCATGTTAGGATGCTCCTGTAAACAAGATGGTGCAACTGGGGGGTCTCAGCTGGGTAAATACTGTCTAAATAAAGTCATTTAATAATCCTGCACGCTGGTGAAGTGAAATGTTTTTTTTTAAATCTTGCCTAAATCTGTAGCATTTAAAAGTTGAATTTCATAGAATATGTGTGAAATGAGAAAGAAAGAAATAGTTTGAGATGAAAGAATTAAAGAAAGGGGAATTTACAATTCAGAATTTGTAAAGGAATAGCATTTATCTATGCTCTATGCACATCTGAATCAGTAAAGCAAGCAAGTGTAGCTGTACTCCTCACAAGACCCATTTCCTTTGAACCGACTGACTGACCAGTCACCCGTGCTCTAGAGAGCCTGCTGATATATAAACTGCCCTCTCTCTATCTCTCTTTCTTCATCTCGGTCACTTACACTTAAAATTCTATAGCTTCATTTTATTTTCCTCCTTTTTGTTCAGCCTTTTAAAAATGTTTCCCTTACTCCTGTAATTCTTCTATGTAAACTTGTATAAATGAACTTATGTATAAACTTCTCCATTGCATCCTCGCTATTCCATCACTCTCGGCCCAGCGCTCAGCAAATCAGACCAGGAAATGACCCTCACTCTTAATTAAACCTAGCATGTCGCTCTGTTTTCCCTGCTGTGGGGAGGCATGTGCGTTCATTAATTCCCTCTTCCCCTTTCTGACTTCTTCCCACCTGCCATGGGCGCTCTAGCCTGAAATGCAGTCGTCACTCAACCGCTTTCACACGCTCAATTTCCCACGCTGCACTGAGGATGTCCACTAGCTGGAGAGCTGACGTGAGTTGGCCTTAGTAGCAGATACTGCTCTTCGATGTGGAGAGTCTCTGACACACTTTACAATATATGAGACATTATGGAACTCATGCAAGTGAGGCATTTTATTTCATTTCAATATTGATTTACAAAGTTGTGTATGAGTTACTGTATGTTCCTTAAGTATGTCCTACCTGCTTAAAGGGCACTTTTCGGTTGCCCCTGTCTCCTATCAGAGCTCTTCTATTTGACTTGGGTGGCAGTGGGCTTTCTGGGGGATATTACAAACGCACTCTGGCTTTATTGCTTTCTTGTTTGTTCTTTTTCCTTCACACAAAACACCCCCCTTTCCATAGAGCAGCATCTAAAGATTCTAGTCCCAGCAGCTGCCCCACACCTTTATCAGGTGAGACTGTTTGTTGGCCAGCAGGTCATGCCGAGGTCACGTGCCACTGCCCATACCAGGAATGAGTGAAATAGAAATAGCAAACAATACCATAGAGAGCATTTCATTGAAAAAGGAGGCTGATGAATTGTTAAAAATGTGACAGTTCTTAACCTTATCATTAGCAGCACTATGTCTAGCACTGTATGTTACGGTCTAACTGTTTACTCTTTTTACCTTCCTCGCTTTGTCGACAGTGTCCTCTGCAAGCCTGGTGAGCATGTTCACTGACTTCCTCAATACCTAGCAACAGGAGCACATTTCTCTGGCTCTCTCCCTGCTGTATCTGTGGCAACTCCTAATCACTGGCAGCAGTGCACTGGAAGATGAGCTGGATACTAATGTAGAGACTGAAAACTAACAGACAGGCAATCAGACAGGATACGCTGGGAGGCTTGGTCTAATCGTACTATGGAAAGCTGGAAGGGTCACCTGGAAATGACTACAGCTGATCAGTGTCCGTCTGACACTGTTTTGCTTTCACCCACCTATAAGAGGATGATTCTGAAGGCTTTTAAGAACAAATGAAAATGGTGTGCAGTGTTGGTGTTAAACTGGCATGATTTTGTAGTCTAACAGGTTGTTGACCAATCCAAATGCAAACTAATACCATTATGGCCAAGCTGACACTTTAATGGACTTTAAGGAGGATTCCTCAGTCTAAAATACTCCCCTGTCAGCAGTGATCTAAACATTTTTGACAAATGACAATCATTTTATATTATTTTCAAGATGTCTGTCAGGTCTTTTTGGGTAGAACATCATGAACTGAGTTTCCTGCTTTAACACTGCATTGTGTCTTCCATTTGTGTGGTTAATATGAGCAGTCGTTGTTCTGTACAGTTGTAAATAGGATGATCATTTCTGAAAGATGTACATATTATTTTTACAACCAGCTGTGATTTATAAAGGACAATCTTCCGAAGGACTATGCAATGAACTGAAAGGCACAAAAATAGAGGAATTGGCTCATTTTCTACAGTTTTTAAACACTTTCACCAGCAAAACAACTGGACAATAGCTGTTTGATAAAGCCATGCTGCAGAGAATCCTTCTTTCCATTTGGACATCTGAGAATGATAGTATGAAAATTAACTGTAACATAATGGCATTATTCTGTTTGTATATAATATAAATAACAATAATGGTCTCACAGGCAGATTATTCATTGTGTTATTGTGTTGCAATGGTCACTGAGAGGCTGTTAACTACGAGATGGTCCTCTGTCATCAGACCACGGTCAACAGGACATCTGCCAGATGTCAAAAAAGAAAAGATGTGATTTTGCTTGTTTTTTCCTTTTCAAAATGTCATTTAAAATGCTTTTTTGGAGCATATGCCACATGGTTACAAACATTCTCAACAAAAAATTCAGTTTTTTTGAGTCTTGTATTATTTTTGTATAAAATGAAAATCAATCTTTTAAAATCATTATTTATATTGTGAGAAAAAATGATGATGTCTTAAGTAAAGGCTTTTTCTAAGACCAGTGATAGTGAGTTGTCCAGTTTCTCATCCTCTGTCAGTGGGCTGTGTGTGTG
>JAOUQX010000041.1:4524737-4535053 GCA_028566295.1 Liobagrus marginatus | reverse complement strand
CATGCTACGGTTAGCGGGTGGGACATGCTACGGTTAGCGGGTGGGACATGCTACGGTTAGCGGGTGGGACATGCTACAGTTAGCGGGTGAGATATGTTACAGTTACCGGGTAAGTTCTGTTACTGTTAGCCGGTGGGATATGTTTCTGTCAGCGGGTGAGATATGTTACTGTTAGCGGGTGTGATATGTTACTGTTAGCGTGTGGGATATGTTACTGTTAGCGTGTGGGATATGTTACCGTTAGACGGTGGAATATGTTACCGTTAGACGGTGGAATATGTTACCGTTAGCGGGTGGGATATGTTACTGTCAGCGGGTCGGATATGCTACTGTCAGCGGGTCGGATATGTTACTGTCAGCGGGTCGGATATGTTACTGTCAGCGGGTCGGATATGTTACTGTCAGCGGGTCGGATATGTTACTGTTAGCGGGTGAGATATGTTAGTGTTAGTTGGTAAGATATGTTAGTGTTAGTTGGTAAGATATGCTGCTGTTAGAGGCTGGGATATATTAGTGTTAACAGGTTGAATATGTTACTGTAGCGGTTAAATATATTACTGCTATCGGGTGGAATATGTTACTGTAGCGGGTTAAATATGTTACTGTTACGGGTGGGATATGTTACTGTTCGTGGGTGAGATATCCTACTATTAGCGGGTGAGATATGATTCTGTTAGCAGGTGAGATATGTTACTGTTAGCAGGTGAGAAATACTACCGTTAGCGGGTGGGATATGTTACTGATAGTGGGTGGGATTTTTTTACTGTCAGGTGAGATATGCTACTGTTCAGCGGGTGGCATATGTTACTGATATCAAGTGTGATTTGTTACTGTTAGGTGAGATATGTTATAGTTATTGGGTGAGATATGGTACAGTTAGTGGGTCATATATGTTACTGTTACCGACTGGGATATGTTACTGTTATCGGATGGGATATGTTACTGTTAGCGTGTGGCTGTGTTATTGTTGGTGCAAGGCATATTTTACTGTTAGATTGTTAGTGGGTGGGATA
This sequence comes from Liobagrus marginatus, assembly GCA_028566295.1. Lineage (NCBI taxonomy): Eukaryota > Metazoa > Chordata > Actinopteri > Siluriformes > Amblycipitidae > Liobagrus > Liobagrus marginatus. The sequence goes on along the minus strand of JAOUQX010000041.1, from coordinate 4,534,040 downwards.
TGTTACTGTTAGCGAGTGAGATATGCAACTGTTAGTGCGTGGGACATGTTACTGTTAGCGAGTGAGATATGCAAGTTAGTGGGTGGGATATGTTACTGTTAGCGAGTGAGATATGTTACTGTTTGTGGGTGGGGTATGTTACTATTATTGGGTGAGATATGTTACTTTTAGTGGGTTAGATATGTTACTGTTTGCGCTTGGGCTAAGTTACTTTTAGCATGTGGGATATGTTACTGTTAGCAGGTGGGATATGGTGATGTTAGCAGGTGGGATATGTTACTGTTAATGGGTGGAATATGTTGCTGTTAGCAGCTGAGGTACGCTACTGTTAGCAAGGGGGATTTTTTACTGTAGGCTGAACATGCTACTGTTATCGAGTGAAATATATTACTGTTAGTGGGTGGTATATGTTACTGTTAGAGGATGGGATATATTACTGTTAGCAGGTTGAATATGTTACTGTTAGCGGGCAGGATATGTTTTTGTTAGCGGATAGGGTATGATACTCTTAGTGGATGGCATATGTTACTGTACACGGGTGGGATACATTACTGTTATCGGGTGGGATATGTTATTGTAGCGGGTTACATATGTTACTGTTAGCGGGTGGGATATGTTACTGTTAGCGGGTGGGATATCCTACTTTTAGCGGGTGAGAGATGATACTGTTAGCGGGAGGGATATTTTACTTATAGCACGTGGGATTTGTTATTGTTAGTGGGTGGGATTTGTGACTTATGGGGTGGGCTATGTTACTATTAGTGGCTGGAATTTGTTTGTTAGGTGAGATGCGGGTGGCATATTTTACTGATAGCGACTAGGAATATGTTACTATTAGTGGGTGGGATATGATACTGTCAACGGCTTGAATATGTTACTGTTTGCGGGCGGGATATGGTACTGTTAGCGGGTAGTATATGTTACTGACAGTGGATGGGATATCTATTATTAAAGTTCATAGTTTATTGGTCACATGTACATTATACGTGGTACAACATACAGTGAAATGCTATTAGCGGGTGGGATTTGTTACTGTTAGGTTAGATATGCTACTGTTAGTGGGTGGGATACGTTACTGATAGCTGGTGGGATATGTTACTTATTGTGAGTGGGAATATGTTTCTGTTAGGTGACATGTTACTGTTAGCGGGTGGGATATGATTGTTAGCGGGCAGGATATGTTACTGATAGCAGGTAGCATATGTTTCTGTTAGCGTGTGGGATATGTTACAGAATGCGGGTGTGATGTACTAGTAAGCAAGTGAATATTTTGCAACCAAAGTTGATGTGTTAGAAGAAGGAAAAATTGGCAATCATAAGCATCTGAGCAAGTTTAACAAGAGCCAAATTGGGATGGCCAGACGGCTGGGCATGAACATCTCCAAAACTCCAGTTCTTGTGTGGTGTCTGCAGTGGTCAGTATCAATCACAAGTAGTCCAATGACAGAACCGTGGTGTCGGTACATGAGAGACCAAGGTTTAGTGATGCATGTAGGCTGACCTCACAACTTACATGACTTAAAAAGAATCAGCTGCTAACATCTTGGTGCCAGATACCACAGCATATCTTTGGTCTGGGCTGCATGAGTGCTGCTGGTACTGGGTAGCTGCGCTTCATTGGGGGAGCATGGACTCCAACATGCACCGAGACATTCTGAGGTGGAACATAATGCCCTCCCTTCAGAACCTGAGCCGAATAGCAGGGTTCCAACTTGATAACGACCCTAAAGACAACGGCAACATTACAACTGACTTGCTAAGGAAGGTGAAGGTGATGCAGTGGCCAAGCATATCTCCAGACCTGAACCCTATTGATCACCTGTGGGGCATAATCAAGCGGAAGGTGGAGAAGCACAATGTGTTGAACATCCAACTGCTCCGTGATGCCATTATGAAGGATTGGAAGAGGAACCCAGCAACAAGCTGTTCATCTCACAGGCCCAAGAGGATTAAGGAAATGCTAGATAACAGCAGTGCTCACCAAAAATATTGCCACTTTGAAAACAGTTTTGACATGTTCACTTTGGGTATACTCACTTCTGTTGTCAGTTATTTTGACAATAATGGCTGTATATTGAGTTCTTTTTAGAGGTCAGTAAACTTATACTGCTATAAAAGTAGCACATTGACTACTTTTAAATATATCCAAGTTTCATTTTGTATTATTGTCCATTTTCTGTAATATGAGGGTTTTTTTTTTAATGAGGCACTCTTGCGAGATAATGTAGTAGTTTGCTAATTTGAAATAGCTAGCTAGCTAGCTAAAGTTAATGTCAGTTTTAATTATCTTAATTACAATCACAATCTTTGGAGTTTGGAGCATCTCAAAATGTTTGGAGTCATTTATTTATTTACTTATTTTACAACACATTTTATTAATGTTTTTACTCTACATTTATCAAGTATCTGGGGATTTAATTGAATTTCCTAAATTAGTAATGTTTCTAGGGGTCAAGGCATGCAGGGGCTGACCCCTATTGTAATTGTACGCAGTTATGTAATACATTATTTTTTTCTTACTGAATGGGAGTCTATGGCAGCGTCCATTTTTTCTAAGTCAAAAGTTAGGAAATTTGGCATACCAAGAGAACACTGATATGATACCATGCATAGTTTGAGGTTTCTAGGACCAACGAGTCAAAAGTTATTTAATATAAAATATTGGAAATATTGAAATAAAATGTCTTTATTTAGGTCCACTATGCAATCACAGGGTCACCACGGCAACTTGGCACGTCAACTTGACACACACACACAAAGACGCTGAATCATGGAATGAACTCTAGCAAAACAAACGAAGTAAATCAGGTTTTAACTTAGCTGCTCTGTGTTCGTGCACAATATAATTTATGATTAATTATAAACGTATTTTGTATATTTTGGTCTAATATCATAAATGTGGTCTCTTGATCGTATGATGATTCTGAATTGGAATGAGCCAAGAGTATACGTGTGAAATAAATAAAATGGTAAAAAAAAAAAACTAATTTGGCCACCCCCAGAGACTAGTGGTGACTGAGCATTTGCCTAGTCTGTCTATGCTACAGGTCGGCATTGCAGGTCACGTGATGCTGGTGGAGGAAAACTTCCCGACTTGATTCTTCAAAACATCACAAAAATAACATTCAGATCTGGTGACTGGGCAGGTCATGGGATGTTGATCAGCGCTGTGGGTTCAGGCGCATTACGCTTGCATATATGTAACCATTATTTCCAAACTGATTTATTTGTACACACAGTTTACATCGTTATCATTGTAAGGTCATGCTATCTAGCGAGGAAATGCTACAGCACACTGGAAGACTTTGGATGCTGTATGTTTAAAATGTGGTCATTTACAAACTCTACAATCAACTTTGATTAAATGTAATAAACGAGCTGTTAACACTTGGTTATAGTGCAATGACCGAACATACTGATTGGCTGAGACAGTAGAGATTAATTATAGCAAACTTGGCCAAAAATCATATTCAATTGTCGCTACATTCAAATCCTAGGGTAACTCAGTGAATACCTCTTAGTGAAAACTGCTTTCATGCACCTTTATATAAAGTTTGGAGGTGATGAGACTCAGCAGAGTATTAGAGAATAGCAGCAGTGTGGAGAAAACAGCCTTCCTCATATTGAGAGCAAACAATGGGTAAAAATGTTGGCATAAAAAAGTGAAGAGACTGTCATGGTGAATAAAGGGGGATGGTTGAACTAAGCTTCAGAACCGGAGTTGACCGACAACAGAAAAGCTGAGTGACAGAAAGTAAGAGGGAGGGGTGAGAAAAGATTAATTTGACACTCACCACCAAATCCCCAGTACATGCACGGCCGCAAACATTCTGAGAAATACAACATGCCCTTGAAGTTAACCTGTGGAGCAGTTTTATGTACAACAATGCCAAAAATACATGGGAATAAACTGAACACACAAAGCATCTGGGAAATGCACTGAACACAACATGCAAAGGCAGCGCACAATCTCAACTATGATTCCACAAAAAACGGCTCTAAAAAATCTGACTCGCACAACTCTCAGGTGTCACATATAGTCACAGAGGAAGCATTTCGTACACATGAGGCATATCACAGCTAAGATAAGCAGCGCTTTGTTACGCTGCTGAAGCTAATGTTAACATGTTAATATATGTTAATTTAGACATCCGCACACAAGGATGTGATAAAGCCTGCAGCTGCTGCTGTCCTTTCTTGTAAGCCTGAGAACATGAGTCCTAATGTGTATATAGAGAGAGAAAGAGACAGAGAGAAATCTGTACTTTTTTTTGTACTTTGTAATTGTTTAAATAATATTACGATATTGAATGTAAAGCACTCGTTATCATTTGAAAACAACTGTATTTATATGCTTAAATACAGTACGTCATAGTGAAGTCATTACGCACTTTGGATCATCATTTGACAAAATCTGAGTGTGATGTGCAAGACTCACAGTAAAACATTGCAAGACGTTAAAAAAGCTTCACGTATTCTAACTTTGGTAAAGTCACAGTATTACATGTTTTTTGAAAAGAAAGATGAGTGGCTCTGAATAGAACCGGGAAACACAAATGTCTTCATACAGGATCCCCATGGAGTGAATGTTATAACGTCAGTCCTGCAGTGTCACCTCTGTGCAGTGTCACCTCTCTGCATGCCAGAAGTGCACCGTGCACTCATGCTCACGCTGCTTAAACCTTGTTAATGTAGCCTTCTTTGATGAGGAAGTCGTATATTTTGCGGGTCTTATTCACATCGATCTTGATCAGCGAGCGAGCCTGTGCCAGCCGGAGGCCTCCCTGCCGCTGGCACTCATTCAGTAGTGCCTGTTTATACTCTAGGTACGCTCCGGGAACCAGGCGCACCACCTGGCACAGCTTGGGGAAGGAAGGCAAAAGAAAAGGGATAAAAATAATTTGATTTGATTATTTTTAGATAGATGAAGCCAAGTACAAAGTTTGCATCCCAAACAGGACAGGGTGTGATGTTTAACAAAACAACCTCTGAGGAGGCAGTGTAATGCATGAAGCAGCTGATTATTTGCAAAAACAGCATGCCCCGAGGGCAACGTTTACTTTACCCACAAGCAGCTTTGCACATGATTACAATTTTTTACAGGTTCATATCAGGTATGATATGGGGTGGTGGTAGGTCAATGGTAAGGCTCTGGGTCAGTGATCAGAGGGTCGGGGTTCAAGCTTCGCACCAGGAAAGCTACTGAGGCCCTTAACCTCAGTTGCTACAGGGGCACCGCACGTTCTGGCTGACCCTGCGCACTGACCCCAGCCTTCAAATTCCTAAGCTGGGATATGCAGAATAAAAACATTTCACTGAATGTACGTGTATATGATCAAAATGATCTGAATTTGAAAATATGTGTTTTTTTAACACATTTTATCAAGGCAAAAAGGCAGCTTGTCATGTGCCAAGAAAACAAAAACGGAACCTACGGGGACGTAACGGGGAACGTTAACATAAAAATCACCTTACAGATGCTCACCAAACATATTTGGTAAAAACAAAAAAAAAAGTTTTTAAAAAATTACATTTGTCAGTATGTTCTGTGTATTCGCTGCCATCTGTAACTATAGAAAAGACTATACTACAGGAGCGCATTGCTGAAGGCATATGAAGGCTCTTGTAGCTGAAGCATCGGTCAGGAAGCTTAAGCACGTTCTGACAAGATTTGAGAACTCAATACTGCTGTGCAATACAAGACCGATTTTAACAAGATATTTGATGTGTTAGTGTCCAGTAATGTTCCTCCAATATTCATTAGTACATAGGTTAAAAACCATTATTGACAGAAAACAATAAATGGTGTAAGTAAATTTATTCGTCAGTCCAGAAAGCGCTTTTGCACTCAACTGTATATGAAAGAAAAGATTCTCATACCTCTTTTTCCCGTTCATTGAGCTTTTCTGTACCTGGCAACCCGGTCAAGTTTAGAGGGGGTGCACTTCTTCTTCCTGAGAATGTTAAAGAAAGTGTTGTGAGAGCACACACACAGTATCAAAACATTCCTGGAGGCACTTTTTTTTTATCCTCGGCGAATACAGACATTTAAAGTAACATCTGTTTCATAAAATGTGATGCAATTTATTATGCTGTATGGGTTTCAATTCCTACATTTACAATGATATACTGTACTTTTAAATTGATGGGAGGCAGGACACAAAGGTTAGTGTGGTAATTAATGCAAATACAGCAACAAGACTGAACACAGCCACGGCCTAGCTGTGCAAGGAAAATAAAGGATATAGAGCGCGAGTGAGTAATAGTCTGAAAGGAGAGACAGGCGTGTGTTGCACATGTCTTTGCTGGGTATACTTATGGCAGAATAAATCTACACATTTTAGCTTGTGGCTATTTATCTAGAGTGAGAGGGAAGAAAGAAGTGATACAGCGTGAAGGTACGAAGGTGTTGAGTGTAGCAGCTTACCTGAGGTAGTGATGGTAGTAACAATAGGAGTAATGCCAGCATCACTGTAAAAAAAAAAAAAACACATAACTAATCTGAGAGCCACTGCATACACACAATCAGAATAACCACTGCTTAATGTCTTTGTGCAGAGTGATTCGGATGGGCTAAGACACCTGCTTATACACTTTGTTCCAGCAAACGGTTAGTGCAAACCGAATGCAAACAGTTAGAGACAAAAATATGAAGTGTAGAACATCAAAGCGCCTCAGTAACAAGGAGGAACAGCTTGTGCAAGATAAAGTGTCTGAATTAGTCTGGGGTTCGTCACGATAGGCTGAAAACACTGACCTGTCCTCAGTTATACAAATCATACTGCCACATTTAAGATTTAGAAAGCAGTCAACAGTGATATTTACACAACAACCACAGCCTCAGTCAAAGATATGAATAATCTCATCATAGACCCTAGTAGACACAGGGATAGCAGTGTATGGGTGTGCAGGAGAGCTGAACACAATGGATGGAAATCTCACATGGCAGCCTGTTTGTGGAGCCACTGCTGGCAGGCACGACTGTCATGCATGTACTGAAGAACCTCACACAGCATGTTCCTCTTATTTCGCTCATCCTCTCGTACATGCTTCATCCGCTCATACACCTTCGCTCCTGAAGAAGAAATAACACGTCTCAATGACAGTGTAGAACATGAAAGATTCAAATCAGAGCCATGCACCTCACTTGGGGTTTCCTATGGACTGCATTGTTTCATTAAAAGAAATTCTTTTTTACAGTCTGTTTATTTGAGCATAAAATAAGTCTAATGATGGTTGTTTGAAGCAGTCAGTAAGCCATTACTCAAAATGCATTAGTGTAAAGTGCATAAATGATATAGAAAAATTATCATGATAAAAGCCTTGGTTGCCATCTTGTCGGAAATCATTTGGTTAACATTGTACAAAATGTGCTAAAATGTCTACGTAGCACAAACTAAAACCAACCAAAAAAAGAAATGTAATTAAATGTAACAATTAAATATAATTATAAATAAATAAATATGAGCATGTATTTCTTGGAAAGTGATTGCTAAAGAAAAATCTACACAACTGAACTGAAAGAAAGTGCATGTGAGTGAGCTAAAAAGGGCTTGAGACATAAATCAGTGTCATGAATCTTCACTACATCCCTTACGCCCACATTCGATTACTGCTCTGTGGAGAGAATAGAACAGGACAGACAGGTATGACATTTTGATGACGTCAAAGCAGTGGGCTGTGTGTTTCAGTGAGTAATGTCAGGGGAGAAGTTAATCTCACCGCAGAAAGACTGGATCCCTTCTCCTCTGTACTCCTGCAGCCTGTGGATCTCCTTCCTTAATTCAAACTCCACTGAGAGAAAAGAAGTAAAAAAGGATTAAAATATGCAGTGGGTACGGGAAGTATTCAGACCCCCTTAAATTTTCCACTCTTTGTTATATTGCAGCCATTTGCGAAAATAATTTAAGTTCATTTTTTCCCCTCATTAATGTACACACAATACGCAGCCCATATTGACAGAAAATCACAGAATTGTTGACATTTTTGCAGATTTATTAAAAAAAAGAAAATATCACATGGTCATAAGTATTCAGACCCTATGCTCAGTATATAGTAGAAGCACCCTTTTGATCTAATACAGCCATGAGTCTTTCTGGGAAAGATGCAACAAGTTTTTCACACCTGGATTTGGGGATCCTCTGCCATTCCTCCTTGCAGATCCTGTTCTGTCAGGTTGGATGGTAAACGTTGGTGGACAGCCATTTTTAGGTCTCTCCAGAGATGCTCAATTGGGTTTAAGTCAGGTTAAGCCGGCGTGAGTCATTAGCTGGTGTAACTAGTGTCTGGTTATTGTTGCCACTGTGATTGTCACTCACGCAATAAATGTGTGTTCACGCTCTGCGTTTGTGCCTCAAGTATATTTATGGGTCGAAGTTGGCAATTCGATCGAAGCCCTTCGGCTCCATCTTATCACACAATGACTCACCACATCAGGTACATCGGAGAACCTTCCCGGTTTACAGCCAGCGCTGGGCGGAAGATGAATCCCGCTCGCCGAGTGTTTATTCCGTGAGCACGCTACGGCAGACGCCCACTCGCATCGGAGCATCGAGGAGGACAAAGACCGAGAGAAGGAACCCGGACGCAAGTGCTCCATTCTCGTCCTGGCAACCGCCGTTCGTGCATCCAATGTGGGAAGAGATATTCTCGTTGGCGGAGGCCGTGAGAGAGGAGGAGCGCTCGGCCAAGCCAAGCTGGAAGAAGCGCGGAAGCAGGCGGCACGCTGTATTCACAACAGCACGCTGAGCAGCCGGCTTACCGGTATTATGAGGGTGCTTCAGACTGGGACCATTCCGAGGATGACCTGCTGGGGAGCAAACCGGAGGACGAGCTCGCAGACAACAACAGCCCGCGTTCGGAGCGCTACGGATGCGGTGAGCAAAACGAGTTCACACTTTACCACTCCACAGCTCCGTGTGCGTACTATGGAGCCCAGCACGTGACTGACTGGGAGAGCCTGTTCGAGCCAGGGGGATGGAGGAGTCCGCCGGCGAGGGCTTTAAAAATCCCACGTTCCCAAAACAGCCTCAACGCCGCCGGCAACATAAGCCTCACAATTGGCAGACCAAAGCTCAGGAGCCACGCCCCTCACGCCCTGGTGAGTCGACCCTACTACGTGCTTCCAGCCAAAATTATGAAGAGGAAGACCTAGAGCAGGGGTCCCCAAACTACGGCCCGCGGGCCGCACACGGATTTGACCCGGCCCCTGAACAATACCAGAGACGAAAAAAATGCTACTTCGACCTCACTTTGCCCCAGCACGTTTTTACCTTTATGGCCACCCATACCCCAGTCATAGAA
>JAOUQX010000041.1:4480200-4495682 GCA_028566295.1 Liobagrus marginatus | reverse complement strand
ACCGGTGTGCGTCTGGCCAGCCACAGTGCCGTGGGAAGCCGACAAGCCCCGAATACTTCACGGCCCGGGGCCGCCCCGCCCACCCTGCCCTCATCAGCCTAGGGGGGGTTCTCCAGCGTCTGGGTCCCCTACCGGAGTCCCCAGGTCCTCCCCAGGAACCCGCCAAAGACTGTGGACAGTTTGCGGTGCGCATCCGGAGGATGCGCTTTAACGGGGGTGATATGTACTGTAACAGTGAGCCTGTATTATTGTTAAGTTTCTGTGTTTATGTTGGTGTTTCGACATGCTCACTGTGCACACACACTCACACACTGATAATCATGTTTGGCTCACAGTCACGTTTAAGCTCAAGGTTGAGTTAATTAGGTAACTAGGTGCAGCTGATTGGCATTAAGAGCCAATTAGCACACAAGTATTTAGCGAGTGCACGGTGACAAGTTTGTCGCAGTTCATTGTAGTATCCAGCTTGCCTTGAGCTGGAGATGACGGTTGATGTCCTGGTTTCGTGTGGTTTACACAATAAAAAAGTTCTGTTCTACACGGCCTGCGCCTGAGTCATCCCTCACTTGAACCAGGGATCTAAGCGAGCCGTTGCCGCCCCGTTACACAGTGAGTAGCGAGTCTTCTCAAGTGTAAAGTACCCAGTAAACATAATGTTTTCCACTCTAATATGTCTTTATATGGTATGATTTCAATATAACATGTTAAAAGTAAGTAATATAGCGAATATTGGCTTTATTTTTATTTTTAAAGTAATATTTTTGGTTGAATGGAACGAATTACCGAAGTTTCTGTTCATTCTTATGGGAAAACCTGTATCGGTATACGAACTTTTCAGTGTACGAGTAACGTTCAGGAACGGATTAAATTCGTACACCGAGGTTCCACTGTACACTGTATTGTGCTTATTATATCGTAGTGCATCTTGTGTATACACTGTAACCGCGAGTAGCAAGTCTTCTCAAAGGTAAAGTACCCAGTAAAGATAATGTTTTCCTCTCTTATATGTTTTTATATGGTATGATTTCAATGTAACATGTTAAAAGTAAATAATATTAATGAATATTGGCTTTATTTTTATTTTTAAAGTAACATTTTTGGTTGTCCAGAATGAATTACCGAAGTTTCTGTTCATTCTTATGGGGAAATTCATATCGGGATACGAACTTTTCAGGTTACAAGTAAAGTTCCGGAAGAAATTAAATTCGTAACCCGAGGTTCCACTGTATTTTTTAAAATAATGTGAAATTCACGGTATAGACTCATTCATTTAGGCAAAGTTCTTAAAGAAATGCTCTATTATTGCACGCTGGTCTGTTTTTGTAGGTACTTCAACTTCACATTTTTCATTTAGTCCAGACCTTCTGCCATCAGTCTAAAGGTCTGGCTAGGTGAGGCTACATGGACAGTAGCAAACAGTTACATATTTCAGCCTTAAAGGTCCAGCCCCATGACAGTCCTCACACACATCTTGACCCTATAGGGTCTGAGGGTTTTATGGGGCCTGTGAGATGTTTTGACATGCCCTAACATTTGTGCTTCTTTGAAATTCTTATAACATACTATTAACCATGTATTTTATTTGTATTCAGCACAAGCTATGCTACAATAAAATGTGAGTAAAATGGATGTACATGTTTGTATTTCATAGGAAAAAATATTATGCAAGGTTAGTGTTGACTTGAGAAACTCGTCAAAGCGGGCATGGACTACCTGTTTGTATGTGTGTGCAATCCACACCTGTTTTGTGAACTGATTGCACACACACGCAACTAACAGTGTGTGTTACTGTTTGTCAGTGTCAGTGTCCCCGTTCTTCACGGCACTGCACGTCAGTTTTGTGCTTAATAGTCTGAGTTTTTGTGTTGACAAGCTTAAACAAAAGCCATGTCTTCTGCGTATGCGTTCGGGAATCCTTACTGCCGCAACTCTGCTAGCCGTCCATCACAGAATAACACACTGGTAAGGACGCAGCAGAAAGCTGAGGATCCAGCGTGGGAACACGGTTTGTTCCGCTGGGACGCCTCACCTACACCCAGCCTGTTAGAGAGGAAACACGCCTATGCTTTCACCAGGTTGGTAATTCGCTCAGAGCCCATCGGTTCCAACTCATCAAAAAAGGGCTCACCATCACACGTACAGCGGATTAAGTTGCCGGAGGAGGAAGACCGTGCTTGGCAGACTGGAGCTCGCTAGCCACGCCCCCTCCAGCACGCTGAGCCGGATTACTGGTATTACGAGGGCGGCTCGGACTGGTATTTATCCGAGGACGACTTGCTGAAGAGCGAGCCAGATTACGAGCTCAGTGACATCAACATCAGACATCAACATTCGGAGCGTTACGGATGCGGTGAAGAACACGAGCTCATGCCTTGTTTCCCTCCAGCTCCGCGTGCGTATCACGGAGCTCTGTACGTGGAGGACGGGGAAAACTTTTGGCTACCGGTTGAGCCTGTATCAGCGGATTCGTCCGATGAGGAGGATGATCTCCCTGCTCCTGCGATCTAGCCTCGACCCCGGCGCCACCGAAAGCCTCATGCTTGGTGGACCGAAGCTAACGAGCCATGCCCCCTCCAGCGCGCTGAACCGGCTGCTCCCGCGAAGCACATGCCCGACGGACGTCACCCTGCTGGTGAGTCGGTGTCACTACAGCCCTTCAGCCTAAGGACAAGGGAAGAAGCACTGGAGCATTTGGCGCACTTACGGCAGGGAGACGGCGAGGTGGAGACATACATCGCAGAGTTCCTGGAGCTGGCACCATTCGCCGGCTTGTCTGAGAAGGATCTCGGGGTGCTTTTTTTGGTTCAGCCTGAGCGACCCCTACTGAACCGAATTAGCACCAAGCAGGTATGGGCGGACATATTACACCCTAATGCATCTTCTGAGGTCTTCCAGGGCGTGGTTGGCAGTAGCAGAGGACAAACCGGGGCACAAGGTCAGCCAGAGACCTGCTCAACCTGCATCAGAGACTCTGCTTCTGCTCCACGTGCATCAGAGACCGCATTACCTGCTCCAGCCGCTCGCCAGCCACCACTAATGGCTAAAGTGCTCGACTCGCCTCTCCGGGCCCTGAGAGTCCAAAGACCGGCAGTCCGGGCACCTGCCCCACCCATGCCGATGACACCGCGACCCGCTCCAGATACACAAGAGACTATGTCACCTGTTTTTTCTATCCCTCTCTCTCTCTATCTCTGTCTCCAACTCTAGGGCTCCTGTCTGAGACCCCAGAACCCAGTATCGGCCCCAAACCTGCTCCAGTACCCAGTATCGGCCCCGAACTCGCCCCAGAGCCCAGTATCGGCCCCGAACCCGTGCCTGAGTCCAGTCATGGTCCTGTACTTGCCCCCGAGTCATGTCACGGTCCCGAACTCGTTCCAGAGCCTAGTTATGGTCCCAAACTTTATCCAGAGCCTAGTTACGGTCCTGAACCCGATACAGAGCCTAGTTACGGTTCCGAACCTGCTACAAAGCCTAGTTAGGTTCCTGAACATGCTACAGAGCCTAGATACGTTCCTGAACCTGCTGCAGAGCCCAACATTGGCCCTGAACCGGCTTGAAAACCCTGTATCACTCCCGATTCTGACAGCAGCAAAGGGGGAGGGCCAAAAAGGCCACAGTGTTACATGTTGCTGTTGCCGCTTGGCGTCGGACGTTGCCCCGTTCCTGGCCGAGGACGTCGCTCCATTCCCCAGCTCACCTGAGGACAATGCTGGGTCCGCCTGCGTGGCGGAGGACATCGCTCGGTCGACCACCTCGGCTACGGACGTTGTTCGGGCCTCGCTCCCCCCTCTGGCCTTACCGGCTCCCTTGCTCCCCCCTTTCGCCTCGTAGGCGAGACCCAGTAACGATCTCAAGCTCGCCAGCTCCGTCGCTCCCGCCTATGGCCTTGCCGTTACTGTTGCACCCACCTTTGGCCTCACTGGCGCCTCCACGGGCCCACCGCACCCGCCCCACCACCAGCGGCCCACGACTTCAACCCGGCAGCCTGGGGTTCTACCAGAATCTCTCGGGCCTCCCCCTTGGCCCAACGAAGCTGAACGATGGCAGCTTTTGGCGCGCCTGGGGGGGGGCTCTGTCATGCCCACGGACTATATCCGTTGGCCGCTAGATGGAGGCATTGAGAAACTCCTCAAAGCGGGCGCGGACTACCTGTTTTTATGTGTGTGCAATCCACACCTGTTTTGTGAACTGATTGTACACACATGCAACTAATCCGCCAATCATCATTTTTTCCCCTCTCTGTGTGTTACTGTTTGTCAGTGTCAGTGTACCCTGTGCTTCACGGCACTGTGTAACGGTCTGGCTGATCTGAACGGCTCTGTTGGATGGCGAGACGCGAACCGGGACGCAGGCAAGATTCAAATGCAGGCTTCGAGAACATAATCCTTTATTTTAATGTCCACAGTTTAACATATGACCTTCACAGAACGGTGAAGCAAACTTAATGATTCGCGCTGACTTACGCCAGCGCCTGCTCTTTTGTCCTGAACATAATTAACTTAAACTTGACTCGGGTGCGCACGGTTAAGCTGTGGGCCTGACCATCAGTATGTGTGTGTGTGTGTGTGAACAAAGGCATACGAGCAAACCAAGAACAGAGAACACACACACAGTCCTTTGGCGCCCTCCGGCGGTCGTCTTGGCCACGCCTTTGGCACGCTACAGTTCCCCCCTCTAAGTGCACACTCCGGGTGCGCAAACCAAACCATCTAAAATCTATGGCGGGCCGCGGGGGAGGGCCGGGGGACTCAGGTAGGGGTCCAGGACGTCAGGCCGCAACCGTGGGCCGACGGGGGCAGGGCGGGCGGGGCGGCCCCAGGCCATGAAGAACCTGGGGCTCTGCGGCTACACTTGGTGGTGTGGCTGGCTGGTGGGACACTGGCACGGGTTCTGGTCTGCCGCCAGGCTCAGGAACTGATTCTGGTGTGGCACCAGGCTCAGGAACGGGTTCTGAGAAAGAGTCAGAGGCACAGGCGGACTCCGAGGGGGAGTCAGAAGAACAGGTAGGTTCTGAGAGAGAGTCAGGAGCACAGGCGGGCTCCAAGAGGGAGTCCGAGGCACAGACGGACTCCGTGAGAGTCAGTAGAACAGGTAGATTCTGAGAGAGAGTCAGGAGCACAGGCGGGCTCCAAGAGGGAGTCAAAGGCACAGTCGGACTCCGAGAGGGAGTCAGAAGAACAGGTAGATTCTGAGAGAGAGCCAGAGGCATAGGCGGACTCCAAGAGGTAGTCAGAGAAACAGACGGACTCCGTGAGAGAGTCAGTAGAACAGGCAGATTCTGAGAGAGAGTCAGGAGCACAGGCGGGCTCCAAGAGGGAGTCAGAGGCACAGTCGGACTCCGAGAGGGAGTCAGAAGAGCAGGTAGATTCTGAGAGAGAGTCAGGAGGACAGGCAGTCACAGGCATACGATCGGACACACACTTGGCCCCAGACACACGCTCGGCCCCAGACACACGCTCGGCCCCAGACACACGCTCGGCCTCAGACACACGCTCGGCCTCAGACACACGCTCGGCCTCAGACACCCGCTCGGCCTCAGACAAACGCTTTGCCTCGGGCATGCTGTAAACCTCGGACACGCAGTCAGGCACTGGGTTACTGTCTGTCACTGCAGCACTGTCTGTCACTGCAGCACTGTCTGTCACTGGAGCACTGTCTGTCACTGGAATCCAGTCTGGTTCTGAAATTTGGTCGGGGTCTGAAGCTTGGTCGGGGAGCAGGAGCTCTGGCAGATCGTCGAACTCTGCCTCGTCAGCGAGCTGCTCGCAGACGTGCACGCGCTCCGCGGCTGGTTCATCGTCCTGTTGTGGGCGTGGCTCATCGGCCTCGGCATGCCGTCCGCGCGACTTTCCTTTTCGGCGGCGACGTGACTGTGTAGCCGGTGCAGGAGAGACAATTACCTCCGGACACGAGTCTGATTCGGGAGGAAAATACATCTGGAAATACTCCGCGAGCCTTTGTTGGTGTTGATCATCGTCTCGCGGAGATAGAGGAGAACGGCGTTTCGGAACTCAGCGGCTCGTAGCGCGGATCTTTGTCCCAGTTCCGCACTTCATAATACAGCTCGTTCATCAGCCACTCCTCCATCGCACGCTCCTCCTCGGACTCATCCTCCTGCGATTCCTCCCAGAAAGGCGGAGAGGCGAATGAGGGGGTGAAGCCTGGCGAGTCGCCACGCAGATCCTCGTTCCGGTTCTGCGTCTGCCCAAACACCTCCCGCATAAGCCGTTCGTGATCCACTATCTACTGGATCAAGCTGTCCTCCCACCAACCATAAACCGGCTGCTCGGTCTGCTAAGATGAAGCGCGCGCTCGCCGGCGTGCGCTCTTTCTCCGGCTTGATCTGGCTGAACGCGCTGACTTTCCTCGCTCGCTCGCCGCCAATCCCCCGAGCCGTACTGCACAAGCCTGCTGAATCTTAATTTTGGGCGAATCATTCTGTAACGGTCTGGCTGATCTGAACGGCTCTGTTCAGATGGCGAGACGCGAACCAGGACGCAGGCAAGATTCAAATGCAGGCTTCGAGAACATAAACCTTTATTTTAACGTCCACAGTTTAACATATGACCTTCACAGAACGGTGAAGCAAACTTAATGATTCGCGCTGACTTATGCCAGCGCCTGCTCTTTTATCCTGAACATAAACTTAAACTTGACTCAGGTGCGCACGGTTAAGCTGTGGGCGTGACCATCAGTATATGTGTGTGTGTGTGTGTGTGTGTGTGTGGGAACAAAGGCATATGAGCAAACCAAAAACAGAGAACACACACACAGTCCTTTGGCGCCCTCCGGCGGTCGTCCCGACCACGTCTTTGGCCCGCTACACACTGCACGTCGGTTTTGTGCTTAATAGTCTGAGTTTTTGTGTTAACAAGCTTAAATAAAAGCCACATCTTCTGCGTATGCATCCAGGTATCCTTACTGCCGCAACCCCGTTAGCTGTCCGTCACAGTTAGAAGAAAAAAAAATTCAAAAAAGTTATAAAAAAATTAAAAGTAACAATTGTTTTTACTGAAATAAGGCCATAAAATCTGTATTGAATAGTTTGTAATAAGAGGTTTGCGTAATCCGTCATGTAGGCCTGAATGTTTACTTCAAAATTATCTGAAAGCTATTCTAACCACTTATTCACAAATAACAACATAATGATTCACACTTTGTAAGTGACTTTTTGTGTCAGCACTGCTGTATGCACTTTATGTTATGGTAAAGTCAGGAATATTTATATAATTCACGCCTGGGGAGACTAAAGACACTCCCACACTAACTAATCTTCCCCATCAAGGTGGAATGCTGTAAAGCAGCCTGAAGAAATAATGTGAAAAGACTCACAATGTTCTTCACATTGTTCCTCACGCGATGCCCAAACAATTTAGCATGTGAATAACGCTGGGGGCAGGCCAATCGCAGCTCATTTCAGCTAATGAAGTAAAACGGCAGAGATTGCACCCCCTGCTTGTTTTCATACAGATAGCATAAACTGAGAATATTTGTGTTCAATTTGACTTACATCATTACAAAAATAAACATTCTTGTAACATCAAGGGACTGTGGCCTGGACGACCGCCTGAGGGCGCTAAAAGACTGTGCGCATGCCTCATATCACAGACTGTTTGCACACACATGCGCGCACACACACTCACGTTCACAGTCATGCGCACCGTAATCACGCTCACCTGATTATTTTTGTCACTAATGATTATTAGTTCAAATAGAGGGTGCTAGCGTAAGACCAGCGCGGTTTATTAGGTGTTTCAGGAAGATGTGTGAGAGTTTTGCTGGGTTGCACACCTTTAATAAAAGAGTTATGTTTTCCAAACCTGCGATTGGATCTTTTGTGCTTCCCGGGTCGCGTCTCGCCATCCGAAGACAGCCCTCCGGATTGAGTGAGACGTTACAATTCTAAGCTTTCCGTAGACATACAGTATGTTTTATGTTTGTGTGATAATTATTCAATAAGTTACAGTTCATTTTCACATGCGTTTCAGACTGGACTCCGGACAGAGGCACGGCAAAAGGCAAAATTGACATGCTGTTTTTAGTTTTTATTTGGTGAAATGCACAAAATATTCTTTTTATTGTGAGTGTATACAAAAGAAATAGACACTTCAACATTTTGATTGATTAACACTTATCTGTATGATTTAAATCGAGGGACTATTTTTTTGTCTTTTGCACTTATAAAAAAGGGAGCTCTTATCCACTAGGGCTCTTATACACTTACCTGTGTTATGTCATTGTAATTTCCATGTCCAAGACACCCATTGCTTCCACTTCCAAATGTCATAATTATACCTCTGTCTGTAATAGAAAGGAAAAAAAAACAAAATTAACACCAGTAAAAACAGTAAACTGGGATAAGGATTAACAGAAACAGTATTATCCTAAATCATTAAATGTTAATCTGACATCTGTAATAAACAGTGAGGAAGAGGCAAATAAACTGTAACAGCAAATCTTTATGCTGCATTGAGCTGCTGGATTAATGGTTTGCTCATTGTGTCAGCTAAAGGCTTATTAAAAATATCTCACTGCAGTGAAACAGAAGCATAATCTAGGAGTAGTAGGTCAATTGACATGCTGTCTAAAATACTGAGTTTTACTAGTTTAATATAACATCAGAAAATCGCTGTTAGCTTCAGCATTTTAGCCTAACCTTTGATATTTATTCTGGTTAGGTGTACCTGTCATGCATGTTGTAAAGAGGTCTCCACAGGAGACATATTTGATGGTAACGCCAGATTGTCCCTCTAAAAAGCGAGATATAAACTGGGGCTGCATCTGCTCCAAAGCACCAGGTAGAGAAACCTCACTGCCCATAATGGGAGCCTGTCACAGTGTCACATCAACAGATAAAGGTGCCAGTCTGCATCAGAAAACCTCAAGAAATATTTCATTACAATCCAATTTTATTTGTATAGTACTTTTCACAATGGCAATGTCTCAAAGAAGCTTTACAGAAACTTAAATATTTTGAATAAAAACGACCAAGTTTAAAATTTAAATTGATATCTTTCCAAATGAGCAAGCCAGAGGTAGCGATGGGCAGAAAAAAACTCTGAGAAAATATGACAAGTGGAATTTTGTAACCAGGAGCTTTTGTTGCAACTTGCGCATGAGCATCAGCGTGACTCCTGAATTAGCATGTATCTTAAATGAGTTATAATTATTATGGCTCAAGCTCCGCAGGGGCGAGACTCCTACTGTAATCGTACGATATATGACGTCATATTTTTTATTCTTCCAGAATGGTGTTCTATGGCAGGTCCCATTTGTTCTATGTCAAAAGTTATGAAATTTGGCATGCCAAGAGAAGACAATCTGATATGATACCATACCATACTTTGAGGGTTCTTGGTCCTACAAGTCAAAAGTTATTTAATATAAAAGATTGGACATATTGAAATAAAACCGCCACGTCACATTGCGGTCATAGCAACAACTAAACAAAGTAAACGGCACCTTAGCTCTCTCACTATCTCATTATCCTCTCGTCAATACACACATTTTCTTGTTTAAAAACATTCCGAGCTGCCGAGCGGAACTCCACCGCCACAATCTCCTGTTAGATGCAGCATACAGCGCATTACAGAGATATATGTGGAGGGAGAATTCTAATTAACCGTTTCTGTGTATAAATGTCATAAATGTCACTGTAATATTAATTATTTTGTAGTAATTTCATTTTAATTAACGGAGATTCATCTACAACACAGAATACACACGCTCTCCTATTTAACGTGTCACACACAGGCATGTGTGTGAATTCGGTGGAGCATGCGCCTCATATACAATAAATCTGCGCTTGACTTTTAGTTTAATTACTACACATGGTAAAGATAGAATTAATATTATTTCAAGGTGAATTGTAGCGCAGTTGGTGATCGCTGATTCTAAAAACATTTGGAAATCTATTAAAGGCATAAGTCCCTATTAAGGTCCACTAACGTCGCAGCGTCTCAACGGCAACTTGACACACACACAAAGCACGCTGAATCACAGAATGAACTCTAACAAAACAAACAGGAAGTAAATCAGCATCTAATTTAGCTGTACGGTACTTGTGCACAATGTCATAATTTATGATTAATTATAAACCTTTTTTGCATATTTTGGTCTAATATCATAAATGTGGTCTCTTTAGATTTCTTGATCATATGATTTTTTTTATCGAAATGAGCCAAGAGTATACGTGTGTGGTGAAGATATCACTTCCTTAATTCTGAAAATCGGAGATCTGCTCGTGCAGACCAGCGCGAGGATGATCTGTGTTGCCAGATTGATGTGAAAGTCTCATCGTGTGTTTTGTTGACTATCACTAGTTCAATTGCCAATTAATGGTGTTAAAAGGAATAAAAATTTTATTTGAATTTGGATTTTTCTAATAATTATATTTTGATGCTCTGTGCTTGTGCACAATGTAATAATTAGTTATGATTAATTATAGCCCTCTTGTATATTTTGGTCTAATATCATAAACTTGGTCTCTTTAGATTTCTTGATTATATGATGAATATGAATCGAGATGAGCCAAAGAATCAGAAGCGAGAGAATTATTAGTTTCTAGGTGTTTTATGTAAATCCTTTATTACTACAAAGACTACAAATTGGTCTTGACCCCATTAATTGCTGCTTGCAGCTATATTTTTATACAGTATGCTTTTTGCATTGCAAATTTGCAGCCAAGCCAAGTCTACCCAAAATTGTCCATAGGCGTGAATGTGAGTGTGAATGGTTGTCTGTCTCTAGGTGTTTGCCCTGTGATTGGCTGCCAATTGCCCTAAGTAGCTGGGATAGGCTTTCAGCGCTCCCGTGACCCTGAACAGGATAAGCGCTAGACAATGAATGAATGAATGAATGAACCAAGCCAAGTGTGTACAATGAACTGATATCAGAGTGTAAAGGTATCATGTTAAGCGGAACAAATAGTTCTCAATCTGGAGCATGGAATCTTTCTTAAGTAACTTGGGCACAAGGATTCTAAAAGAAAGAGAGTACCCCCATAGAACATGCAAACTCACAAAAGAAGAAAATCGAACAGAAATCAAACCCAATCCTAATCAATATTTTTCGCAACCTTATCTACCAAATGTATGTATGTATGTAGTCCATTTATATTTAAAAAAATATGAAGACTTTGTCCAGTTGATCGTTTTAAATGTATAAATTATATGTTTAATGATCATGCATTCTTTAAAGGCTTCTTATTGTGTCTGATCTCCAGCAAGTTTCTATGTGTGTGCACAGCCAAGAGTTTAAATAAAAGATGGGTGGATCTATTTCTTACTGCCATTTGTAACAATTTCCCTAAACACATCAACTTTTAACTCTCAAATCATAATATCTCTAGAGGACTATCGAATCTGTTAACACTGGATTCAAACCTGGCCTTTGACCAGCTAACCTCCCAAGTGATGAGACGTCCTGATTTGGTGACACCCATCTTTTGTGTGCGTCCCAGAGAAACCTGCACCACCTCGGTGTTGAGTATGGGCAGCTGGAGTGGCGTGGCGATGCCACTGCCCCATGTGTACACCGACGACAAGGGCAGAGAGTGCATCATCTTGGTCGAAATTAAGCTTGACAACCCACCTAAAAAACAACAGCTGGTCAACAGTTTGTGGACACTATAGGTGTGCCTTACCCAAACTGCCGAAAGCACACCATTGCCTAGAATGTCTTTGTATGTTGTATGTTGTTCATTGTACCCCAATGAACACCTTTGGAGTGAACTGGAATACTAACTGCACCCCAGACCTCCTCACCCAACATTAGTCTCATCTAACTCATAATATAGCGGTTAGATTTCAATGGTAAGGCTCTGGGTCAGTGATCGGAGGATCGGGGTTCAAGCCTCGCACCAGGCAAGATACCATCATTGGGTCCTTGAGCAAGGCCCTTAACCTCAGTTGCTCCATGGGCGCCATACGTTCTGGCTGACCCTGCGCTCTGACCCCAGCCTTCAAATTCATAAGCTGAGATATGCAGAATAAAAACATTTCACTGCATGTATGTGTATATGATAAATAAGATCTGAATTTGAATATAGGAGCAAGAGTGAAAGTAAATCTGGAATAGAATGTTGAAAACTCATATGGATGTCAAATCAAATCAAATCAATTTTATTTATAAAGCACTTTTAACAACACACATTGTCCCAAAGCAGCTTTACAGAAAATACACATTAAGAAGAAATATAAAAAATGTGAATGTATGACCTATATCCCAATGAGCAAGCCTTAGGCGACGATGGCAAGGAAAAACTCCCAAAGTTTTTCATAGGGATGTGTGGATAGGTGTCCTTACAATTTTGTTCAAATATCACTAATTATTAATTACTTATACTAACAACAAAAACAATAATAATACTAATAATTATTATAATAATAATGTTTCATACCCTGGTTAAAATTTAAAATAAATATATAAGCATAAGCAGAGGAAAGTAAAAATTGTATATAAAGTTGTTTCAATTCAATCAAAAGCTTTAATATTTATGAAGGTAAAACATTTTGATTATCTTAAAACTATACCAAAAATATTCTACAAACATTTCTCTATAAAATTAATAACTCCTAAATAACAAAGGCATGGATACAAACCCCTGGTTCTGGTTCCAGTCACACGGCTGCCTGGTCTGCCATGAGTACCCGTCTGCATGGTGGCCAGCTGCTTTTCAATTCTGTTGAAAGGAACAGGTTAGCCAGTCAACATGTCTTTATTAAAAGTAATTTAAATATTAAGTATATTAATAAGTGGTTGTTATGGAGGGGATGTTTTAAAGCTGTTCGACCTGCGCATTCGGACATTGCCGATATCAGTGTAGAGGTTTAGCAGGGGTCGGATGCAGATGGGATTGGCCATGATCTCATTGAGCTGAGGCCGTTTGGATGGGTCCAAGTTAAGCATGCTGAGGATGAGCTGTCGCAGTTCTGGGCTGTAACGGTCTGAAATCGGGGCGAATGTGCCACTCATGATTTTAAGGACTAAGGCTGGTAAGTTCTGAGAACATAAAGCATCTTAAAACTTTAGCATACAGCTTTGGTTTGGGGTTTGCGTCAAGATAAAATAACGTAAAAATCTTTCTTACAGCGGCCTCAAAGGCTCTTTTGAGACTGGCAAGTTCATAAAGTACACATCCCAGAGCCCAAATATCACTTTTCTGGTTGTAAGGTTTTCCTTCACACAGTTCCGGAGAGATGTAACAAGGAGTTCCAACCACCTGCCATCACAAGCAAGAATGTTTACCGCACAAATATCCTCAGTGACTGAGTGAAACGGTGCTGTATTACAAGGCACTCACAGTGTAGGCTTTGCTCTTGCTAACTAGTATTTTGGAGATCCCAAAGTCCCCTATCTTGACTATCATCTGGTGCTTGTCCAGAAGAATGTTCTGTGTTTTAAGATCTCGATGAAGTATTAGTTTGTTGTGCACATGGTAGAGGGCCAGTAATATCTGGACAAAGAAATGCAGTATGGTGTCTTCATCCAGTAGGGAATTGCATCGCTTCTGGATATAATCAGCAAGAGTTCCACCTAAAACATAAATAAAAGGTAACAATGGTGAAAGATTCCAAAACTGTGCCTCTAGGAGATATACAGGTCTTATTTCAGTCAGTGACTGACCAAATGCACATTTCATACAGTATCTGTAAAGCTGCAGATTTACACTTTATGGCCACAAGTTTGTAAACACCTCACCAGCACACCCACAAGCGTCTTTCCAAGACTTTTTACCACAACTTTAGAAGCATACAAGTTGGATAGGATGTCTCTATATGATGTATCATTAGATTATTTCTTCACTAGATCTAAGAGACCCACTGTTCCAGCCTGGCATTTCTTCTGTGCACGAATACCCTAGCGCCATCATGACAAAACACCTTGAGTGTTTTGCACAGAGCCCTGAGCTCAACCCCAGTGAACCCCTTTATTATCCAACATCAGTGGCTGATCTTACTAATCGTTTTGTGGCTGAATTGGAAACTCCTCACAGTCACACTCCACACACTAGTGAATAGGATTTTCAAAAAAAAATTTTTTTGCTATATCGTGTACTTATATGTTTTCAGAAGAATTAATACGTCAAATCTGCCTATGACAGAATAACATGCATTTCACTCACTGAATCAATCCAAATAATCTTTTTTTTTTCTTCCGAAAAATTCTCTTCTTTAAAAGTGTGTTTACAAGGTCTTATGTAATAAAAATAAACTAAGAAATGTGTTGCCTGGTGCATATTCCATTGCGATCATGAGTGCCTTGTCCTCCAGGAAATTTTCGTAATACTCGATTATGTTTGGGTGATTGAGTAGCTTGAGAACTTGGCACTCATTCTGAGCTGCAAGACGCTCATCCCGGCTCATCTGCTCCACTGGAATTTCCTTCAAAATGACCAAAGCTCCATCAGTTCTCCGACGGCAAAGGTGCACAATCCTGTCGAAAAGAATAAGTCAAGTTAATGATCAAGATGAGACTAAAGTCTGATCTGTTTAAGAGAATCGGATGTGGAATTAGGTCGTTAAACTATGTACTGCGCTAAAGAGGCCATATATTTGATATTAGTTAAAAAGAAACATTACATCGACTTGTATATACTGTACTGTATAAATGAACTGTATAATAACTTTCTTACTAAAGAGGGATTCATTATTCCGCATGGATCGCTGCTCAGGCCGAATTTACAGAATCCAAGCATACATTCGATAACTTGCATATAACCATCTCATAAAACAGACGTGATAAAATATGGGGAATCTGGTTATTGGGAACATTGTCTTAACTAATACGTGTTTCACTAGTGTGGATTGAACAAGCGCGCGAGCTTTTTAATACGCATACCGTTAACTCCCTGTGAATAAGGTTCGCGCGCTAACAGTAAACTAGAACTTTAAGTTTATAACACATCTACAAGTTGTCGAATGGATGTATTTAATGAAGTGAACATTATTAAATAGAGAGGATTTAACGTATTTATCATCGCAGTACCCGAACGCTCCTCTCCCGACCACTTTGATTTTCTCGTACTTCTCCATCTTGGTTGGATTCTGACAACGTGCTCGTAGTCAAATTCCTCGCTACGACGTCTCTCGTATCTTAGCAATACTTCCTGTATCTCTATGGAACCTAGGATAGGACAAATTATGTGCGACCACGGAAACCTTTTCGCGTTTTCCCAAATGAAGCCATGGATTAAGCATTTGACTGTTTTAAAATACGGACAAAGCAATAACTTAAAACATAGCTTATTTAAGACAAACGTTTACCAAAATGGAGGCAATAAGATAACGGCAATTTTTTTGGTATATTAAGTTCCTTAAAAATTATGAAGCATAATTTAAATTAATTCTGTATCCATCAGGGTAAATAATTTGCAACAAATCTTACGTAGCATATTTCTGATTTTATATACACTACCGGTCAAAAGTTTTAGAACACCCCAATTTTTGATGATGGATGAAGATGGCAAAATAAGAAAAAGA
>JAOUQX010000041.1:4385680-4402459 GCA_028566295.1 Liobagrus marginatus | reverse complement strand
TTATCAAATACTACTGTTGACTTATAAAGCGCTGAATGGTCTCGCGCCGCTGTACCTATGCGAACTTCTAGTTTTTAATTATCCTCCAAGCTTACTTAGATCAAAAGCAGGCTATTTGTTGGTACCTCAAGTTGCAAAGGCTACAGCAGGGCTCAGAGCTTTTTCTTACAAAGCTCCCCAGTTATAGAACTGGTTAAAAACACATTTGTTCAGTCTAGCTCATTAGAAATATTTCTCTCTCAGGTAATTGAGCAGATCAAGAGCGTTCATGGGCATTGAGTATAACCCAAATTCCAGAAAAGTTGGGACATTTAAAAATGAAAATTAAAAGACTTTTAAATAACATGAGCCAATATTTTATTCATAATAGAACATAGATAGCATAACAAATGTTTAAACTGAGATGTTGGACAATTTTATGCACAAAATGACTACATTTCAAATTTGACACCTGTTACAGGTCTCAAAATAGTTGGGATAGGGCCATGTTTACCAGGCATCTGGGCATCCAGGTTATGAATTTTTGGATTTTTGGTGTTGGAATTTGGTCCCTTTTCAGCTGCTGGTTGCCTTTGCCATATTTTTTATTTAATGATGCACCAAATGTTTTCTATTGGTGAAAGATCTGGACTGCAGGCAGGCCAATTCAGCACCCAGACTCTTCAACGACGAAGCCATGCTGTTGTAGTAGCTGCAGTATGTGGTTTTGCATTGTCCTCCTGAAATATACAAGGCTTTCTCAGAAATAGATGTCATTTCAGCATTCATAGTGCCTTCCAAAACATGCATGCTGCCCATAGCATATGCACTTATGCACCCCATACCATCAGACATGCTGGCTTTTGAATTGAATGCTAATATGCTGGAACATGACATGACATGTTGGAAGGTCTCCCTCCTCTTTCGGACACGGCGTCCGTGATTTCCAATTTGGCATTGAGGGTCATTGTTTTTAAAGTATTCAATAAACTTTTTATGCACTGTTTCACAGAGTGGAGAACCTCTGCCCATATCTAATTCTGAGATTGTGCCTCTCTTAGCTTTTTTATCTAATCATTTTATATACCTGAAATAATTTAACTTAATTATTTGCTCGATATTCTTCCAGCTGAATCTTTTTAAAATTTCAGCCATTTGTTGCCCCAGTCCGAACAATTTGGAGACTTGAAGCCATGTACATGAACATTTAGTAAATAGAAGTGTAATTTATTTCACTTTAAACATTTATGTTACCTTTGTTCTATTGTCAATACAATATCGGCTCATGTGATTTGTGTCATGTGACACTGTTACTTCTCATTTTATTCCAATTTAAATAAACGTCCCAACTTTTCCAGAATTCGGGTTGTAGAATACAGCAACAGCCTTGTCAAAATAAGTGCCCTCGCCTGCTCAACCTGGGGTGATGCTGCTTCAGCAGCAACAACGTGTACCAATCCAGTTTTTACACGTATCCCAGTGGTATATTTAAATTCCCATTCATTCTTTCAGCCTGTGTTAAGATTGCACTACCGCCCACCAACTTGTAAACCCTTACCACAATGCAGTTTGCCCGCAAGGCCCCAACAAAACAATGATCAGGAACTTGAGAGTAAAATGGCAAAAGTGAAATTACATTCAGGAACAGAAAATAAGAGACAGAGAAGGAGACATAGACTAGCTAAGGAGAAGGTTATAACTAAACTACCTGTAAGAACACCGAGAGATCAGACCTTACAGTTGCTGCACGCAGCAATATTAATGTTGGAAAATATAAATAAATTAAATGAAGATATGCAACGTAGATGTTGCTGCAAGACAGGAAAGAATAGAGAGGTAGCTGTTGTTTTTCCACAGCCAGCTGACAAGAAAAATGACCACGATGGCTGGCTTGATTCCGATGACGACTGATGCCATAACACGGATGGCGAAGACACACGATAAATGCACACACATAGTGTGAGCGCATAGATAAGGATGTGACCTTCCTGGAGCGCCCAGGAACGGCTATTAACGAAATTTCTAGCTATTGTGTAATCATTAAAAGAGAGCTTCATGCCTGCTTGAAATGTTGTAAACACAGAATTATATTCCAACCGAAATATAAACACAGCTTTTGTACAAAGCCCTTTATCACAACAAAGCAGAATAATAAATCTTGGATAAATGATATATAAGGGGAGATTTTCAAAGGATTAGAGTGTGTTCCGATGTGTGTTCAGATCGGTGTAGCTGAGATTAGATTATCTGGGGATTGAAAAAGTGCCATTTGCAATTGAAGGGAATAAAATAAGCAGGACTGCTTACTTATTTATGAAAGGATACTTTAAAATCTCTTCTGATTTTTCTTTCTTTTAGACTTAGACTTTTATCATATGTAACCAGTTGATTAAAACTTAATAAATCTTCAAGAGGTATAAGAAGTCTCAGGTGTTTATTTGATTTATCAAATTAGCCTAGGGTCAAGAAGATCAAGTCAAAAGAAGACGAAGGGACTCCACCTGGGTGGTGAGTTTCTGTGAATTAGGGTTAGGGTTGACCTATCCCCGTGCAAACGGAGGTCTTATCTTTAAAAACATAAGGCAGGTCGGTGGAGTGGCGCAGCGGTAGCGTGCTCGTGTCGACATGTACACAGCGCTGCTGTGTTGCGGGCAATCCGGGTTCAATTCCAGCCCGTGGTCATTTCCCAATCCCTTCACCCACTTCATTTCACCACTGTCCTG
This sequence comes from Liobagrus marginatus, assembly GCA_028566295.1. NCBI lineage: Eukaryota > Metazoa > Chordata > Actinopteri > Siluriformes > Amblycipitidae > Liobagrus > Liobagrus marginatus. Next base: position 4,399,757 of record JAOUQX010000041.1, on the reverse strand, counting down.
TCCATAAAGGCATAAAAAGCCCCAAAATAAATCTTAAAAAAAAAACAAAAAAACATAAGGCTGGAAACTCCACATAGAATCCAAGGATAAACTTAGGGGGGTCTCAAGTATAAAACTTAGGTCTTAATTATCTAACAATATTCCCTGACTTCCTATGGGATATAATGACAAGCCTCTCTTTTCAAAACGGCTGAGAATTTTTTTAATAATAAGGCAACAGGTCAACAGGTGTCCCACTTTATTCTTCCAGGAGTCTGACCAGGAAGGAAGCAGAATGTATGCTGTTGCAGAAATGATAGGCTACATTGAGACTGGAAAAGATCGTTCCACTGCACACAGCCCATAGAGAAGGAAATGAGTGGTTATTGATCTACTTGAACAGATGTTCAACAGCAATACCTGAACATCCACACCATTAGTTGCATTTTGCCGAACAAGAATTTTACCGAAATAATACCAAGCGGCTCCAGCTTTACCACTGATGCGAGATCCACTCTCCTGTCCAAGCGGGTGCAAAAGTATTTGTGTGTCCCAGGAGCTAGTTTTTCAGCAGAACGAATGTTGTCAACTGCTGGTGACATCTTCAATCTTCTCAGAGACAGAGCTCTGAGTCTGCTCACCTATGATCATGTTGATCATTTACTCTTCTTGAAGAAAAACATGCATATCTGATTCTCACCTTAATCTACTGGGAATGCATGCTTTTGCATTAAAGATAAAACAGGTCTAAGCACTGAAATGTTTCCATGTTTGCATACAATATGTTGGCCAAGTTGTAATATATTTAAGTTTTCAGAAGTTGTTTTACATCAAAGTTTACAGTGTACTTGTTAGAAAGCTGCATTGTGTAAATGGTTACAGAATACAAGTAATCGTACCCCTTTGTATTGAAATGTGACCATATTTTGTAATATAAGGTTTTCACTTTAGTAATATGTGCATTTTACTATTTCTTTTCAGCAATAAGATGCTAGTTTAAGGGGTTTTTGGTAAATGTAATTTCCACAATTTGAGATGTTGCTGCTATGACTGATAAGTTAGATGTAACCGTTCTTTACTAAACATAGTTTTGTCACAAACTACTCTCCCTAGCAAATAAGTATTGTTCAAGGTTGTGTTACTAAACATAGTAAACTAAACATTGTTCAAGCTGTGTATGCACTTCTGAATACATCTTAATCGTACGATAAGTTCTCTTTCATCATCTCATGTTCGAGATCCACCTATGGGAAGGGCCTTCGCACGTGGCCTCTGTCGAAGCATCCAATTGCACCAAGTCTGGCTAGACCGACAGACACGCGCAGCCTATGCCTGGTAATGCTACGCCCCTTTACCAGAGCGCATAAAAGGCCTGCGCACGTCACTATTCTCCAGTTTTTTCTTTGCTTCTCGCGATCTCTGCGTACCACAGCTCGCGTCGGATTTAATCACCGCTCACTGTGTGTCTGCAGGAGGACATAATGCTAGATCAGCCTCCGCCGGACGTGACGGTATTTCTCCGGAATACGTGCTGTGTGTGCATCCTGAGTCGCCCACGCTCAGTAATTATTTTCACCTGCTCCTCCTGTTCCACGGCTACCCGCCACGGAACATTCTCTGGCTTTCGTCGGAATGTCTCTCTGAGTCCATGGCCCTCGGAAACAGCGCTTCACGGGCCTGCGCGTGCGGCGCACTTATCCAACTAAGGATTCGCATCCTTTTTGCGTGGTCTGCTTGGCCCTCAAGCACGCGGAAGAAGCGGTGGTGAATCCGGAGCACTGTGACTTTTGCATGGTGCTTCCGAAGAAGCTTCTTCGGCGCGGCCTCACAGTAGCTGTGGAGCTGTGTTTTTCTGATTCTGATGGAGGAGATGGTGATGTCGCCGCATTACCGGGGGCCTCCTGGGGCACTGCGCCACTCAGCTGCGCTGACCATCCCAATCCTGCTTTTCCTGAAGAGGACATCTTCATGGGGAACCTCCCATGCGCCGTCGAGCTGGCCGGTTTGGGCGAATGAGCGGCCGCTCGGCTCGGCATCAACTGGCCGGCCCCACAGAGTGCCGCCGACCAGGAAAGAGATTTACATGATGGGAAGCTGCTGGGACCACCGCCAGGCCCCAGAGAACAGCTCTTTACTGTCCTCCCTGCGTGCGCGAAGCACATGAGGCACAACTGGGGCGACCCACTGGACCTAAAACACGGTCTCACGGGCCGCGAGGTCAAGGACTTGGCGGTGCTTGGCATGGGCAACCCTCCCGCTGTTGAGCTGTCCATAGCCAGGCACCTTAACCCTGGCCATGATGGGCTGCTCGCCCCGGCCAGGCCAGTGCTGCCTAACAAAATGGATCATTTTTATGCCTCCGTTCATCAGGCTGCTTACAAGTCGTTGGCCCTGGTGGTGAGGGCCTTTAACGTGTCCTCTCTCCTCTCCGCTTACCAGGCTGAGATTCTGGACGATTTGGGCCAGCAGCTGCACAATGGTGTTCCCTCCCCCAGCTTGTGGAAGGAGGTCATCACGGTCAACGACCTCGTGGTCCGCAATGCCCGCCAGGTCGTCCAAGCCTGCGGGTGTTCCATGGCTCTCTGTCGGGTCTTCCAGACAGTGAGAAGAGGCGCATCGCGGGTGCCATGGTTGAACCCGGCAGGGCTCTCTTTGGTCCCGCCGTCGGCCTAATGCAGCAGCGCTATGATGACAAGAAGAAGGAGGACGAGGCGTTCAAACTGTGCCTCCCCAGGAGGGCCACTGCGTGTCAGTTGCCTCCTGCGTGTCCGTCCAACCCCCTGCCACGGTTCGGAACCCCAACCAGAGCAGGGAGAGACCGCGCTACAAACCTCGGCAGAATAATCCACCCTCTGCCAAGCCTTGGGTTAAGAACATTCCCGCCACTGCGGCGGCCGGTAAACCACCAACCGTCACTTCCGAGTCGAAGCGTAAGCGGCCAGCCTGACGCTCTACCATTAGAAGCTTGGAGCCTGTGTTCTCTGGACGGATGCACCGTTCCCGTGGCTGCCCGGCCCGTGAGTCTGATGGGTGTTTTGTGTTCGCCCGCCATGTTCCGAGTGGCTTTTGTGAGAGAAAGTTTACATGCGGGGTCACCAAGCACAGCACACACTTTGTTCCCCTCACCCAAAATAATAAAGGCTTCAGCCCATGTGTTGCTCGACACAAAAAAAACACAAAAAATTCAAAAAGAACACGTTACAACACACAAATCAGATGAATTCTTGTCAAAAAGTGCACAGCTCTCTGAATCCACACATGTCGTCTCTAGTTTGCCCACTAGATGGGATTACAAATTCCCATCTACCATTAAATCACAAATGAATCAGCCCAGCGCAAGTGGGTTTTGCGTACTGTAACCAAGGTTTACAGACTGCAATTTGCGATCAAACCTCCACGCTTCAATGGTGTGCTTGCTTCGCATACAGCGGAAAGCGCAGCGCATGTTTTAAATGAGGAAATAGCTTCGCTTCGGTTAAAACAAACAATTCAAGTGGTGCCCCCCCACCTGATAAATCAGGGATTTTATTCCCGTTATTTCCTTGTTCTGAAAAAAGACGGCTCGCTCCGTCCCATTTTGGACCTCAGAATGTTAAACAAGCATTTAAAGAAGTTCGGGTTCCGTATGCTGACGCACGGTACTCTGTTCCGCGCTGTAAAACAGAATGATTGGTTTACATCGATCGATCTGAAGGATGCGTTTTTCCACATAAGCATTTATCCGCCACACAGAAAATTTATTCGTTTCGCCTATTGTGGCAAGTGTTACGAATTCTCAATTCTCTGCTTCGGGCTCGCCCTAAGCCCAAGAACTTTTTCTCTGCGTGCTTAGCGCCCCTGAGACTGTCAGATCTGCGGATTTTAACTTATTTGGACGATTGGCTCATCATAGCCGGATTGAAAGCGGATGCGATACGGAACACATCTCGCGTGCTTGCGCATGTCACATCTCTCGGTTTCAGAGTGAATGCGGAGAAGAGCTGCCTCACACCCAGTCAATGCATCACATTCCTCGGACTGGAATTAAGCTCAACCTCGATGCGTGCACGGCTCTCTCGACTGTGTGGCGCGGTTCACAGAGGGGGCATGATTGTAATATCACATGTGTCCGAGACTGCAAGGTCTTATGACATCATCAATCCAGGCAGTGCCGCTGGGTCTTTTGAGGATGAGAGCGTTCATGAAATGGGTTTTGTCACTACATTTCAGTCCGTTATGCGATCTCAGCCGCTCTGTTACAGTGCTGTGCGCGGTGGCTTTACGTCACTGGAGGAGCGAGAGCTTTTACGCACAGGGATCCCCATTGGGAACAGCGGAAGGTCGTAACGACAGATGCGTCTTTGACAGGCTGGGGTGCCACCCAGTGAAGAAGCTCTGCGTTGCCAGGTTGATGTGAAAGCCTCAACGTGTGATTTGCTGATTATCACTATTAAATCACACCTAGAAAAGCACCTCATGATCATATAATAATAAGATAATATTGATAATACTCATGATAATACAATTTGCGCTTTTGTTTTAGTTTAATTACTACACATAGTAAACATAGAATTAATATTATTTCAAGTTGAATTGTAGCACAGTTGGTGATCGCTGATTTTTGTATATACAGTGCAGACCAGTGCTAGCATGAGCTGTGTTGCCCCATTGATGGGAACGCCTCATCGTCTGATTTGTTGATTATCACAGGTTTACCACAAGTTTTATTTAGGCGTAGTTAGTGGTATATATGTATATATAGTATTCTAGAATTATAGCTGAAATATAAATAGCATTGTGAAAACATTTACAAAACACAGTTCTGTCTTACGAATACTTATTTATAAAAATCCATACATACTTTTTTTTACAGATACACTGTCGTGTAGCAAAAACAAATTGGGCTTGACCCCAATAATTGCTGCTTGCAGCTATATTTGTAAATTATTGCTATTCTGTAAAATAGATGTAATGTTCATGAACAAATACATAATGTGACTTGTGTACTTTTTATTCATTTACAAACATCTTGATACCACTTAAATACTCACCAACCCTTTAATTATTAAACGAACTCTGAGTCTGCTTTATTGCACAACCCTATTTATTTAGTGTGAGAAAACAAGGGCTGATTCCAAAGATAATAAAAGCTCATTTCTCTTTTTTCACTGATGACAGCAGCTATTTGCAGAGCACATACTCGCCCCTGTCCCGTGACACAACAGAAAGACTTCTTTTACAAGTACAGACACACTTATTATTCATTTAGTCAATCATATGGCAGCAGTACCATGCAAAATAGATGAAGGCCGAGTTAATGTGAATTCCAGGTTTTAAAATGGCGAACGGTAGACTAAAGTATGGTCCCACATACAAACACCTACGCGCACACGATCTCCCGATTACAAACAGTTGTGTTTCCCCCTGGTAAATTACCCCGGTTCCACAAATTGGTAATGTTACACACACACACACACTCACACACACACAAAACAGCTTTTAGAACTGCGCTGACAGAGCAGAACATCTTTAACACCCCTCCCTTTAACAAGCAAGTGTTTGTTAAGATTAAGTAAGAAAGTCCCAATCTAATTGTCAAATTAATGAGACTATGTTCTTCTAATCAAATAAGTTTGAATGATTTATTTCATGTTTGATGATCATTTTGCTATTAACTTATAAAATATAAAAAATGATTTAGAAGACCCTCGAGTCAAATTTAAATATACTGCAATGACATAATTATGTTTATATATGTGACGTGGAGCTCGCTCCGAACGACTGTCGTCGGATAGCGAGTCGCGAACCGGGACACAGATACGAGGCAGGCGCAGACTTACATCACATAGTTCTTTATTTGGGTGTCCACAGTTAACATAAGCATCTCCACTTCAGTACATACAAACAAACACAATCCAATGACCTGCGTTGAGCTGTGTCAACGCCTGCTCTTTTAAGCCAACACATAATTAGTCTTTAACATGGTTCAGGTGCGCGTGCTTAAAACTAAGGCATGGTAACTCAACATAAAGTGAACTCAGGTGTGTCAATCAGTGTGTGTGTCTGCGAACAATGGAGCATGTGGGACAAAACAAACACAAAACATAATGAACACATGCCTCCATGTTACAATATAACTGTCATGCCAATGGACTCTGGCCAGGCCGGCTGCCAGAAGGTGGCATGAACAGGGTAGATGCCTGTGCTCCATCACACAACTACTACAAAATACAACCACACACGCACATAGACACACACAGACACAGACACACAATTTTTTAAAATTATTATTTTGATTTATGTGCAATAAACGGCTTTAAGCAATCATCCCTGCGTTTGTGTCAACTGCTCCTCTGTACTATGGAGCCTACGCTCCACCACGCCTTCAGTCACAATGACAGACCGTCAAAGACGCAGCGGTGGAGTGGGATTCCAAGGTCGATAACGACGAGTTTTATGGACATCCCTACTACTACCCCAGTCAGCTTGTTTGTCTGTCACGCCCATGGACTGTGGCCAGGCCGGCTGCCAGAAGGCCGCATGAACTGGGTAGATGTATGTGGGTTCTAGCACTGTTTTCACGCACGCACAGACACACACACACAAAACCACACACAGCTGATCCGCGTTTGTGGATCATTAACACGGTAGGCAGACTATAATGAAAGTGCACTGATACTAGTCTGTGTCTGTCATTTTTGAGTGCACACTCATGATAGCCACTCGCAGACTGCTAGTGGTTACCGTATGTTTATTGTTTTGGATTATGTTCAATAAATGGCTTTAGGCGATGATCCATATGTTTCTGTCAACTGCTTCTTGGTGCTATGAAGCCTACGCTCCGCCACGCCTTCAGTCACAATAACAAAATCTTTTTATTTAATTTTTTTGCTCTGATGGGGGTGTCTTGGTGCCGTACATGTTTTTTATTCACTGGGATGTTGTTGTTTTTTTTTTATGTTTCCAGGACCCTAGTCAAGAGATCGTCAAGAGATCAGAAGAGAGACTGCCATAGCAAAGCACAAATCTGTAGCGTCCAGGAAGAAGCAGCAAGACCGCGCGTGTCTGCCGTCCCTGTCACACACACACGCGCGCTCGCCCGTGCACACATGCACGCACTCCCGCTCACACACGCTCACCCACGTGTACGCGCCCGTTCAGGCTAAACACACACACCTGATCGTTTTTGTCATCCTAATCACTCTCTCTTTAAATAGGACGGATTGTGTTAAGTCCGGCGCGTTTCATTGTTTGTGGATTTTCACTGTGTCTGTTGTATCCTCACGTGTAGCATGTCTGGCACTAAAATAAAGATTATGTTTGCCTCACCTGCGATGGGATCTAATCCATTTCTTGGGTCGCGGCTTGCGATCCGAAGCAAGCCGTTTGCACCACGCCGAATGCTACAGAATGAAACGCCGAAAACTAAGATCCCGCAGGTTCCTTTTCCGTGGCACCACAAAGCTCTGATGAGCAGATGTTGAGCAGACTGCGCCTCTGGGCCGTTCACTAACTCTGACTGCGCCTCTGGGCCATTCACTGATGCTGACTGCCTCTCCGGGTCTCGCCCCAGCTCTGACTGTGGCTGCGACTCTGACGGGGTCTTCGAATCCGCCTGGGTCACTCACGAGGACTGGCTCTCTGACTCTGACTGGACCTTCGGGCTACTGACTGCGCATGACATTCATTGCGGTGCAGTGCTGGACTGGACAGCTGAGGGGGACTGAGGGTTCGACCTGGTCCCAGACCCCGACGCTGCCTTTCAGTCCACCTGGAGCCCTGACTGTGACACTGTAGCTACGACTGACTCGGTCCCTGACTCTGACACTCTCCTCAGTCCCGACAGCCCTACAGAGCCTCTCAGCTCTCCTGAGTTTCCTACAGAGCGTCTCAGCTCTCCTGAATTTCCTACAGAGCCTCTCAGCTCTCCTGAGTTTCCTACAGAGCCCCTCAGCTCTCCTGAGTTTCCTACAGAGCCCCTCAGCTCTCCTGAGTTTCCTACAGAGCCCCTCAGCTCTCCTGAGTTTCGTACAGAGCCTCCCAGCTCTCCTGAGTTTCCTACAGAGCCTCTCAGCTCTTCTGAGTTTCCTACAGAGCCTCGCAGCTCTGCTGAGTTTCCTACAGAGCCTCTCAGCTCTCCTGAGTTTCCTACAGAGCCTCTCAGCTCTCCTGAGCCTACCCCTGAGTCTCTTTGTCCCCCAGAGCCGCCTCTGGGCTCTCTTTGTCCTCCAGAGCCGCCTCCGGGCCCTTTGTCCTTCTGAGCCGCCTATGAGCTCTCTTTGTCCTCTAACATCTTTTTCAGGAGCCGTTCCAGAACCTGGAGGCAGTCCCGAGTCCGTTCCGGGTGCTGAGTTCCCCGGGCCCCAGCGTGGCCCGCCCTCGGAGTGGGCCGTCTCCTTTTGCGCACCCGGAGTTTGCGCTTAGAGGGGGGAATCTGTAGTATCCAAGGACACCGGCCCCGGGACGCCCCCCGGAAGAAGCTGCAAGACTGCGTGTGTCTGCCGTCCCTGTCACACACACACACGCCCGCTCGCCCGTGCACACATGCACGCACTCCCGCTCACACACGCTCACCCACGTGAACGCGCCCATTCAGGCTAAACACACACACCTGATCGTTGTCATCCTAATCACTCTCCCTTTAAATAGAATGGGTTGTGTTAAGTCGGGCGCGTTTCATTGTTTGTGGATTTCACTGTGTCTGTTGTATCCTCACGTGTAGCATGTCTGCCACTAAAATAAAGACTATGTTTGACTCACCTGCAATGGGATCTAATCCATTTCTTGGATCGCGGCTTGCGATCCGATGCAAGCCGTTTGCACCATGCCGAATGCTACACGATCACTTCCACTGTCTCGCTTGCTGTTTTTTCAATGGATTTATGGCCAAATGCACACACGCACACACATACACCCACCTCATCTCGTGTACTCTGTGACAACATTTGTCAACTTCCAGGCCTGAGCTAAAATTTAAGTTGTCATATTCTAAATTTAGGATGAACTTCTGCACAGTATTTACCAATTACAAATGTACATCTCTGCAATATGTATGTGACAATAATAATAATAATAATAATAAACTAATAATATAATATAATATACTATAAGTACTATAAATACTATAAATATACAGTACGTATACATTCTGTGCAATTTGTGCATGTGTGTGCAAAAGAAAGTCCCAGAGAAAGTCCTGAGAAGAAAATAAAGCAAGGAAGCGGGGGGGTCCTGTTGTGTGTATGTGCGTGTTATGAGATGCAGTTTTGGTTTAGGGCCCGGATAGCTTGCGGAGAGAAACTCCTCCTCATCCTCTCTGTGTTTGCTTTTAAGGAGCGTAAACGCTTCCCTGACCGTAACAGAGAGAACAGTCCATTGTTGGGTGGTTGAGGTCTTTCCTGATCTTTCTGGCCCCGGTTAAGCAGCATTTATTATAGATGTGGTGCAGGTCAGGAAGCTCAGTGCGGACGGAACGTTCAGCCGATCGTACCACCCTCTGTAGAGCTTGTCTGTCCTGCTGTGTGCTGCTCCCGAACCAGGCTGTGATGCTGCCGGTCAGGATGCTATTAGACATCAATCTGTATGCATATGGCATGTATGCATCTAAATATAATCCAGAAAAGATGTAAACGGACTGGTGTTATTGCTTTACATGTAAAAATATGAATATCAAGGCACTTAGGTGGTGTTACATTCCTAAAAGTGACCTTTCCCTTTCTCATAGTGAAACACTCAACATACATACAAATTTTAAGGGTTCCCCCAGAATGACAGTTAAAGAAACCTTACTGGTTTTAGATAACTTTCCCCATTATCAGTGCATAATTATACTTAAAAAACTTTTTCTTTTTCAATAAAACGGCAGCCTGCGTTTCTCTTCAGATCTTTTCCTTATCATTAAGCTATTGCATAAAGAAAACCCAATAGAAGCTGGACCCTCAAAACACCACCAGATAGAGACACATAAACACCATGATCCATCCCCCACCAAAAAATATATTTTTAAAAACTCTCAATGACTAACATTGTACGTATTTTTATATTACAAAGAAAATTTTGCAGCAGGCCTTAACCATAGAGAATCTATGGGGTATTGTCAAGAGGAAAATGAGAAACAAGTGACCAAAAAATGCAAATGAGCTGAAGGCCACTGTAAAAGAAAACTGGGTTTCCATAACCACCTACCTCACCAGTGCCACAGACTGATCGCCTCCATACCACGCTGAATTGAGGCAGTAATTAAAGCAAAATGAGCCCCTACCAAGTATTGAGTGCATATACAGTAAATGAACATGCTTTCCAGAAGGCCAACAATTCACTAAACACGTTTTTTATTGGTATAATGACGTATTCAAATTTTTGAGATACTGAATTGGTGGGTTTTTTGTTAATGTGGCCAAAACCATCACAATTAAAAGAACCAAAGACTTTAAAGTACTTCAGTCTGTGTGCATGGAGATTATTTGATACACGAGTTCAACAGTTTGAGTTGAATTACTGAAATAAACGAACTTTTCCACGATATTCCAATTTATTGAGATGCATCTGTATATGTTCCTATTTTTGTCCTGCCAGTTGGATTTGCACGTAGCAGTGTTGCACAAAGGTGTTCTAACCTGCTGCTACTGTTTTTTAGCCACTTGTTGATTAGCCTTTGGCCCTGCGTGTTTACTATACGAGCCGTTTAGCGTTTCTGCTGACAAATTCTGTGCGTCACTGAAAGGCTCTCCTTGAACTTTAACTTCATGGTGATAGGGCTTTTTCAGAACACTGGTCAATAATCTGCTCGGGCCTCGCCGTATAAAAACAGCGCCTGTCATCATTAGCTATAGATGAAAATAGCGACAGATAATAGCCTTTACAAATAAAGCACACTGTGTTTTATTTTCCATCATAATAGGTAGAATTTATTTTGATGTGGATCACAACCATAACATCCGACAACATTCAAGTCAGAAAACAAAAATCGCGGTTTATTCTGTAAAGTTAGGGAAATGCAGGCTATGGAACACTGCTTATTGTGTGTGTCTAGAGGACTTTCTCAGGGGCGGACCGACTTCCTGCTTACGCGGGCCAGTATGGGAACCATTCGTCAAGCGGCAGAATGTTTACATTTGCTCAGGTACCTCATTAATGTTAAAATTTGGTAAAAAATAGTTTAAAGAACCTAGAAAATTTGAATGTCTTAAATTGGGGGTTTACGCCACATATGGCATTAACGTATATTTAGTGCACGACTTCCTTGTGTATTATTTCATTTGTGGTACACAAGTATGCAAACAAGCTGTTGGGTTTTAACTGCAGCCAAGGGGGTTGCTGATGGCCTAAAAAATTAATTTAAATGTTCAATTTTTTTTTGTTTTTGCAGCCTTCTCAATAATTGAGATTTGAACACAGATTTTGAACCATTCTTTTACTTATAGAGTCACAGCCAGCAGGACCTTTATTAACAGAAAACCTGTACAACAGCTTCTACGCTTCCCAGGAATTGTGCAGACGCACATCGTGCCATTCAGTACGGGCAGTGGACTATGTACTGTTCCTTTCATTCAGGTATCTTGTCACTTAAGTTATTATGAAGTACAGGTATCAAATGTGTGCAGGGTGTCAATATGAATAAGGTTTTGATTTCAATGAAAATTTTTGTTGCTTTATTACAGCAGGCAGAAAATCTTTCTCACGAGTCTCTGATTCGAAGAGCATCCTGCATGGTCACAGACAGTGCCAATACCTACCTTTCCCAAACCACTCTGGGTCTTGTAGATTCCCTCACACTGTATACAAAGGTCTGTGCCTGCTGTGCAGTGGATAAGCTGTTGTAATCATTTCTGTCAACTTAAATATGAGAGAACACCATATTATTATTGGTGAGCATAGTATTGAGTAACAACTTCTGTTCCTATTCTCAGGCTTTGCATACACTTATCGCTCTTCAAAAGCGTCATTTGGCCTCAATTGGAAGATTCACTCCTGCTCAGGAAGACAGCATCTGGCAAGTGATCATTGGCCAGAGAGTGGAGGTGATTTTTCCTGACGTGTATTTTGGTGAACTTTGGTATAAAATACCTATGGAAAAGTAACTTTTTGTTATCTTAATGTTTGTTGACCGTTTGTGTCTGCAAATGTAAATTAAAAGCTGTACTTTGGATTTGAGCATAAATTATGATGTACCTTTGTACACTTACATGCTATAGATGCTAATCATTACTGATGCAACAAAAAAGCTTCTGTAACAAGCAGTGTTTTTTTTTTTATTCAGGTTGGAGACCGGCTAGATGACTGTAAACGCTTTGAGTCAATCTGGATGAATGCTGTCAACATCTGTGAGTGGTCAGCTGAGGCTGCCTACAATTCAGGCATGTGTTTATATAAGCTACTATTTATAGAAGAGGCAAATGGGTCTGTTGATTAAATATAATTTAAATTAACTGATTATATCATTTTTTTTAGGAGCAGAGCATGCATTCAATGCATTAACAAGCAGCATTAAGGCCGCACAGACAAAGATAGAAGAGATGAGGAAACTCCAAGCAGCAGCGCAGAAAAGTCTGGCTGAAATGAAAGCTGAAGAGATCCAGAGAATGGCCGAGTATGCATCAAGTATCAACTTACAGGATTTGGAGGATATTCCTGAAGCTTACCTCCGTGAAGACTGAGAAAATAGGAAATGACTTTTTCCAGGAAGAACTGACTATAAATTATTGTCCAGCGTCGGATCCATCATGGATCATTTTAACTGTAAAAGTGTAGTATGACCAAACTAGTTTTTTTCTATTAAAAATTACAGTTTTAAAAATTACTATAATGTTACAGATTTTTTGAGCTATTTTTTGAGCTACAGATATAAGCAAGTAATTTGCCCAAATGTTTGGTGAATGGAGTGGAACATTTTAAAGATCATTACAAAAATAAGTGTAATACTGTTTATTTCAATGTTAATAAATCTTTTTTTTTTTTTCAAAGGGTGCAAGTCTTTGTTGTGCATGCATAATGATAAACATCTGCTGTGGCTGAGGATGCTCAGGCCATATATGTATATTTTGTGTAAATGGTTGTGTATTTAGAATACATAGCATACTTTTACAGATAAAGCAAGAACAAGGGAATCTGGTAATTCGAAGAACTGTCATCTCATCTGGGTGTATTCCTTCCTCATGACAGTCACTGGCTCCAGTGTGACCAGGATAATGTGGATATTTAAATTGTGTGTGGTTTAAAGAGGAGGAAGGGTGGTATTCCACAAAGACAATAACAGGAAAGGTACTAGTGCCGTAAAATTACATAAATGTGTTAATACAGTGTAGCATAAATGATATAATATACATACAATACCATGGATATTTAACTGCTACTCACCCCTACTGCAAGTTGGATCATGTCTGTTTTTTTCCTTCTTTTGTGCAGATGTATTGTTTCTGTTAACTTGGGCCTAACAATGTGGTGACATCATACAGTAGTTTTTTGAGGCCTAAAGTATGTCCTCCAAAAATAAAACCCGCCTACTAGATAGAATGATTTTTTCAAACAGTTTTTTTTATGTGAAAGCAATGATTGAGATACACCAAAACGCTGGAAACCCTTCAAATTCAGGCATTTTCACCAGCTATTATATCTATGAAAACAGCATTATGGTCCTATAAAGACAAAACTTTCAAATTGTTACACTTTCCAATGCAACGCTTTGGCAATAGGCCTACATTAATGTCATGTCGCTTCAGACAGACAGTAGGAGCTCTCTTCGCCATCTAGCGGCTGAATTAAACACTTGTAGCGTCTCAGTTATAAAAATAAGTTCTGACTAAAAAAAAAAAAATCGGTTTCCAACCGTTGGCTATTGATACAGTACACTTAATACCCTATAGTGATCGATATCAATAAATGTAAAGAGCCAAATATGCAATTTGTTTAATCTTCTTACTATCACTAAGCTTTATACATAATAATAATAATTATTATTATTATTATTATTATTATTAGCCAGCCCCAGCATTAGCAGCGACACCAGTATAGCTCTTGACAGAGCACACCTTAAGCACACAGTTTAAGGCAGAATCACCAAGTTCAAGTTCAAGTTTTATTGGTCACATATACATTGTACAATACAACATACCGTGAAATT